>NW_019059883.1:213096-228208 GCF_000696155.1 Zootermopsis nevadensis | reverse complement strand
TTAATTTCTCTCACTTCAAGCACTTGACCTTCAGACAAGGACCGAAGAATACAAAGCTTCCCATTAGACCATATTCTGAGCCAGCTCAATACAGTCTATACCCTCACACACCACCTAAGATCCATTTTAATATTATCCTCCCATTTATGCCTAAGTTTTTCTAGTGGTCTCATCCCTTTATGTTTTCCAACACAAATGTTATATGCATTTCTCATTTCCCTCCATGTGCTAAATGTCCCACCCATCTCATCATCTCTGATATATTCACTATAGCAAAATGGCTTATGTTCACAAACATGCTCGATGTTCCTTAAAAATAAATAAAATGAATTTAATTAGGCCCACTATGTACAGTCAAACCCTGACACAATAGCACCTTGATTACTGCTGCCACTTATATACAAAGTTTATTCAAATGGACCGTTAATTGGGCACTCATGGGGCCACGTCCTAAGGAGATTGTTCGGTTCTAATGGAAACACTAAAGAATGTGCCTCCCTTGGAGTCGGACAAACATAAAGCAATTTAGAGAATGTTTGTTGATTTGAAATCCGTGTATGGTCTTCAGTTGGTTGCGTATCGAACCTTTATGGTTCGGTTGTTGACCCGAGTGACAGGGAGTCTTTTAACATAGTTAAGGGATTACATTAAGAGTGGAGATTCATGTGAGCGGTATAAGCCTCGGATATTGAGTGAATATTTCCCATTTGTGGTTGGGAAGAAACTAATTAGACCTAACTTCCAAGCTCCTGATTGCCTCTTATGGGCATTTACTGACTAAGTAGTATAATCAGCCGAATTTTTGTGGTATTGCGTTACAGAGCAAGAGACAGTAGATATTGTCTTGATGAATTTTAATCCCAATATTCTGGGTCAGTCGGCGTTTATAGAAAGAACTTTTTCCTATCGCGAGGCGCAGGAAATTAGTGAGCCATGTTGAAGAGTAGAATGAATGCCAACCGTCCGATTGTCAGCCTGGCGTTTTCCCATGGGGTACGACTGCGTCACGAGTGGCTGCCCCTTCCTCTGGTAAGCCGTCCTCATGGGCCTCGTTGCCAACAAATTCCGTCAAGCGTTGGAGGTGTAATAAAATGGGGCACGTGCGAAGGGATTGTGGGGTATAGGAACTTCAGTAAGGATTTTTTTCGATTTGATCCTTCTTTCGGTTAGGCTTATGTGTGGTATATTAATTATAATTTTAATTTTGATCCCTGGAATTCAAAATTTAGGATTGATTTTTCAGAACGTTCGAAATAATTTTAATTTTTCGAATTGAGTGTCTAAATTTTTCATATTAGGAATGTATGTAATTTCTGAGACTCTCAGAATTTATAAAATGTTAATTTTTGCATCTTTGGAAATAATGTAGTGTAATATGAGGGATTGTGTGTCCCAGAACTTAATTACTTTATTTTAAGGACTATCTTTTGTGGTCAGTTAAGTTTAAGTCAAGATAAGTTTGGGATATCTCAGGTCAGGTAGTCTAGGTCTTTCTTTAGGTCTTCATTTTGGGCTAAGAATATTTACACCTACATACATTTTGGAATGATATTGTTTCATCTTGTAGATTTTTATGAATTTTTGAAGTTTGAGAATAATTGTATTCAGAACTTGTGCGCGTCTTTGAATTTTGGAAGTGTGGAAGTAAATTACGTTTCGAAATTTTGAAATTCATGAAAATTTTCAGCTTTATTAAACAATAATTTTTTAGATTTGTTGAATCATTAAAATTAGGTATGGAAGAACATTTTGATATAATGGTAAGTTTAAAATATCCACATATTTAATTTTTAGAAATTGTTGAATTATAGGTTAAACTACTTCGGTTAGGATATTTTATTTTGTCTCAAGTTGCGACAGGTTGTGTTAGACTATGCCGGTAAAAATTCAGGTGCTAGGTGAGTGAATATGAACTGTGTATTATTTCTTCATTCAAATATTTTAAATCTTTGTGATAGAGGTATTTCTAATGATTGTGTAATTAAATGTCTTCTAGTCATGAAATCCTAATAAAATTATATCTACTGAGAATTGCTCCCTTTTTTCTTACGAAATTCGAGGGTTTGATTAATGTTTTAATTTCAATTATGAAATGAACGTCAGAGCTGTTCCTTTTATTTTTGGCTTTTGAAACACTAAAATCTTTCAAGAATTTGACATTCTGAGTGTTTTTGAATTTTAATATTTATATGTTTTGGAAAATATAAAATTTCTAAACTTTCAAACGTAGAAATTTTGAAGAAATAGAAATATTTTAAATTCCGAACGTTTTACTAAATATTATGAAATTAGGACAATTTTGGAATTCTGATAACAAAGGGGTACCCAAGTTTTAAATTTTGAAAGTTTTGATGTTGAGAAATTCGACTCTCTACGCGCATATAAAATTAAATATTTTGAAATATAAGAGTTGAATATTTTAGGAATTTTTAGACGAATTTTCAAATGATATCGTTGCAAATTCCAAAATAATTTATTTTTCTTGACCAATTATAAAGGATTTCTATTTATGATTCTTACGATTAATTAAATGGATTAAGTATGGTAATGCAATTCTTATAATTGAGGTTGCTTACGTAAGGTTAGGTAAGTAAAGTTAGACGTACATAGGTTAAATCAAATACGTCTCTGTTAGTTTTATTTCAGGTTAGGTTTAGAAAGTTCGGTTAGGTTATTTGAGGATAGAATAGATTATTATTTAATGTTACGTTACCTTCCGTGTTTCAGTTTCGGGTGATTATTTAGTTACCTGCTTCGTCCAGCGAAATAAAATTTCAGTGCGTGTGAAATCACTAGTCATTTTTAAAGTTTCATTACTTTCACCCTTAAAATAAAAAAATAAGAATCTGTAATTTCCATATTCGAATTTGCAAGATTAAAACTTCATATATCAACATGAAACATGTCCTAAAAATTCGTAAACGGAATTCCAAAACAGCAGATTCTAACTATACGTAATCTAACGTAAGAAACCCTGTAATAAAACCTCTCCTTTCTTAACATAACCTATTGTAACCTAACTTGACTGAAACTAGCTTAACTCAGATTGAATTAACCTTGATTAACCTAACATAACTGAACCTATATTTCCCCAAACTATCCTACTTCGACAAATTTAACATGATCTTTCACAAGACATGTTAATAAGACCTATCCAAATAATCAGATACTTTTAATTACAATTTTCATTTTAATAATACTTTAAAAGATTATTAGTAACCGAACCTACAGAATCTATCCTAACGTAACGTATCCCAAACGAACATGTCCCAACCTGACCTCTTCTATACTAACGGAACCAAAAGTCACATGTAGTAAACTAACTTGTAAATATAAATAACATGACATCTTACAGTAATCTGAACTTTCACCTAAAACACAAACTTTCCGTAACCTAACGCAGCAGAATCTACGGAAACTCCTATTGTTTTCCACGTCCTCGCCTGATTCTAACCAGTCCCCACTGCTTAGGATTAGGCTATTCCTTCATTGTCTGGTTCCTATAACTCCAGCATTTTCACTCGAGCGGCTTACTCATCGCCCTGATGATGGAGGCAGTAAGGACTTCTGAAACGTCGGTAAACTTCTACCAGACCACATGGCGCAACAACCCAGAAGACAGCCATCGTTAAACCAAACTTCCATAATTTAATGTAAAATAAAATGTCTAATCATGCCTAACCTAACAAACAGGACCTCTCTTAAAGTAACCGCACCAAATTTACTGACATTCCTGATTTTATTTTTCTAAATGTATTCAAAAATTAGAGAAGTAGATTTTAAGAATTTAAATTCTGGAAGCACTTAACAGTATCAAACCTGCCTTGCTGAAAAAATTTGTTGCACATTTTAAAAAATCAACATTTTTTTTCTTTCCTCTTGACACACAAAAATAAAAAAAATTACAGTCCTCACGTTCGGAATGTCAAGATTTAGTCTTCGAAATTCAACATTAAATCAAATTAATAATTCGTAAACAGAAAGGGAACAGTCTATGTGGTTAGTATTATAGGCATGGTAAGAGGGTTCTATCTATGCCATCTGTATTATAGCCATGATAGAATTTCTAAATAGTCAGTAATACATGATTCGATGAAGGGGTCTACGTGGTCAGAAAAATAGGAATGAATAGAAGTGTTTTATGGTCATTTTTATAGGCACAGATAGATAGGTCCATGTGGGCAGTTTAATGGGAATGAATAGAGGCATCTACATGGTCAGTATTATAGGCATGGGTAGTGGTGTCTATGTTGTCAGTATTATAGGTGTGGATACGAGGTCTATGTGGTAAGTGTATTCTCACGTAGACTATATTGACTAATCTTCATGGTATCCACCAACATGTCAACATAACACCAAATCCAATATAAATGGGCCATTCTGTTTGATATATTTAAATGTAGGCTTGGTTAGGTTCTGGGTAGTCTAGCAAATATTTGCTAGGCATTGTAATGTTGAGGGTCTGGCTTATAATGTTCTGTTTTAGGCTAATTTATGCCCTGGCCATTCTAGTACAATGCCAGATGTGTTTCTGATTTAAATCAGGCTATGCTGAGGATAGGGTGTTGCATGTTAGGCCATGTCATTGCTTGTTTATGCAATTGTATGGTATGCAATCTCCATCTAGTCCAGTGCAAGGTTGGCAAGTCTGCGCTCTGGTTAGTATAGTACAAGTTACGCTTTGGTAAGCTCTGCATAGAATAGTCCATAGATGGCTAGGTGATGAGGCTGTTGTTACAGAAGTCCACAGCAAGACTAATTTTGCCTAGACTGGTCCACAGTAGGCTAGGTTATGTTCTGGCAACTCTGTTACGTGACAGATATGGCTAGTTTATAGCCAGTCTGTTGCATGGTAGGCTGGGCAATATTCTGACTTGTCTAATCCATAGTAGGCCAGACTATTTTTGCTACACCAACTTGAGATATGCTGGGTGAGACTGATTATACTACATTTTTTTCTGCGTATACTGGTCCAAGGGAGATTAATCTATTCTCTGACTAGGCTACGCTATTAAAGGTTCTTACTGGACTAGGCAAAGGTAGGCTAGGCTCTGCTTTGGATAGTCCTTGGTATCTAGGCTGTGTCTAGACTAGTTGATGATAGGCTAGACTCTGACTATGCCTTTGTCAAGTTCATTGTATTTCTGCACACAGGCACTTCAGGAGTCAGAATTTTTTCGGATTGAATATCCATCACTGTTGCCTGATTTTATGAAAAAGTGGAACGTATCTACAAATTTTAGTAAAAATCTTCAATATGAATTTCATGAGAATATGTCCAGCCATTTTCCAGTGTTGCAAACTGACATACATGCATGGACAAGCAAACAAGCTCATCTTTAGCAGAATTTGAGGATTTCATGGCTGTGAGTCCAAAGATGGTCTCATCACCCTGTTGATGGAGGCAGCAAGGACCTCTGAATCGTAGGTCAACTTCTACCAGACTGCATGGTGCTACAACCCAAAAGACAAAAAGCATACATTTGTAATCATTAGATGGAAACATGCCCAAAAAGAGACAGCTCATTAGTCTTCAGTTTTTCTATACTTGATACTATTACACAGATCTCGTACTGTTAATATTCAGAAAGTAGCTCTAATGAATATTTTTTATTCCACAAAATATGTTTTGGCAACATATACATTTGATATATGTAGGAACTCAACTTACCAACTACATGTCAATATGTGACTCTTTAATTCATCTTGAGAGGAAAACACATCATCACACTTACATTCATATGGTGGTTTTATAACAGTGTGAGTCAATATTATATGTTTCTCTAAGGCAGATATTTGAGGCACGTAACAGCCACATGTTTCACACAACAGCTTTTGTTTACAAGAAACATTTTCTTTATAATTTCCTACATATATACAGTTGTTAGTATAGCAGGTGTCTCCATTCATATGTGTTGCTCTCCAATGTGCTTGAAGAAATGGTATATCAACAAAGTCCTTTCCACAGAGACAACACTCCAATGACAGAACTCCAGTATGCGTTACTAAATGCTTTATCATATCATTTGAAGTTTCTCCACAAACCAGGCACCAATCAGGATTTTTGGTCCTTTTGGAACCTGAGTCACTATATTTATTATTTACTTTCTTCTTACTTTCTTCCATCACTAAAATGTCCTGGCTTTCCTTATGCCCCTCTGTCTCTGGCTTTTTCTCTGTGCCTTTCTTCTTGCAATGATTCATCACTTGGATTTTAAGAGTTATAAGATCAAGAGATTTAGTCTTGTTTATCATCACATTCTGATTTCGAACTTGAGATGTAGTCTTTCTATTGTCTGCACAATTCCTACTTTTCAAAGGAACATGAGTTAAACCTCCAAAAACATGTGTTGATAATAAATGTTGCTCAAGAACTGCAAAGTCAGGAAAAGCATATCCACATGCATCACAAATGAATGATGATTCACTGTGCAATAAATAATTTTTGCTAACTGATACCGGAACAGGATTCCCTTGCATGTGTGATCTCCTCCAATGGGCTTGAAGGAAAGGCAAATCTGAAAATGTTTTCTTACAAATGGTACATGTCATGGAATTGGCTCCAATATGTATCCTCCAGTGTTTAATAAGATCATTTACATCACCAGAATTACTTTCACATACTTTACATGTAAGCACCTTTCCATTCTGATCAGAAATAGACTCAGATTTTGTGTTGTCCATTGATGAGGGAAGATCTTCTCTCTCCACTTCTGATTCATCACCAGTTTCTGTCACATTATTTACCACTGATGCTGAATTCCTAGCCATGAAATGCTCTGAGACATTAGTTTCCATTACATTATTTATAAAATCAGCAACTGAGTGACCATCACCACCACTTCCTACTAAGTTATTTTTCAATCCTGTAAACTGTTTAGTTAAAGAGTGATTATTTAATACTGGACTATCTTGCACACTTCTACTGCTTATTATATTATTCTGTTGTGTGTTGGTAACACTGTACAATGATCCTACAGTATTAATGGATCTGAATATACCGTCTCTGGGACATGTAAGAACATGTGTTGACATGACATGCTGTTCAAGGGAAGAAAACTGAACAAACGCAAAGCCACAAGCTTCACACACAAGCTGTGGCAAGAACTCTGGCTCATTTCTCAACACTACTCCAGAGTCAGAACATATGCCTCCCATATGAGTTGCTTTCCAGTGTGCCTGGAGAAAGAGCACATCTGTGAATGATACACTGCAAACCGTACATGTCAATGAATCAACTCCAGTGTGGAGACGCCAGTGTTTGACAAGTTCATCCACAACAGCTGAGACGCTTCCACACACCAGACATGAAAACAGGTATGAAAAGTCCTGTGAGCAATCCAATATTTCATACCCATTAGTTGGAAGACTGTTGAGGGTAACATAATCATTGCTCCATGTAGTTTCCTGGCATGTCCTGTTAAAAGAGAAAAAGGAAAACAGCATCTTTAGATTACACAGGGAAAACACATACTCATATCTACAATTTTCAAGGGACAACCTTCACTTGAACATAAACGAATTTGCATAAATGAGCTGAACCTTATAAAAATTGGCTGAGCTGAGAAGCTGATGTCAAGAATATATTAAGTTTCATCATGTATCAGGAATTTGCTGGCATGCACTCTCAAATGACTGTCAGACAATCACAAATAACAAAACACCTTCAATGCAGAAAAAAGGACCTACCCTACTTATAACAATTATATGAAGTTCCCAAACCAATTTCTTTTTAAAATTGGATTTATTAAATTTATAGTAATGACAGTTATTTAAAAATGCTATGTCATCTTACACTTCTGGAATCCAAAATGTCATACTTTCCATGCTTTCTCCTTTCTCTATCAATTAGGGACAATCAATAACAGTGAACTGGAATATCGAGTCACACTCTTATACATAATACTGGTCATTCTGAGCAGCATCAAGTTGCACTCATGACCATCTAGATTCAGTAGTGTAACTTGTCAACAATAAATGGCATAAGAATCTCAATCTTTCAACTTCCAAGTCCCTGACTTGTTAATCACGTATTGATACAAAAAAATTTCCTTGTGAAATTGCTGAAATAGTCCTATTTCCTCCACCCACACAGCACAATCACAATGAAAATTTACATAGCAACTGCATGCACAGTAGTGTGCTGTTTCAATGCCAACACAAGTAATCGACAAGAGACATGTCTATAAAAATTCAACTATATGAACAGTGAGGACTACTGAGTCAATTTCCTGTTGTTATCAAAACAGTATAATAAAGCTTCATTAGTAAATGGTAGTTAGATTTCTGAATATGTAAAACTATGACTTAACAAATTTGTAGGCTCCTCCTTGGAGAGTGGGCAGTTATTCAGAAGGTCAAGAAATTCTGTCGCTTTAAAAACTTCGAAGTTCATTAACAAGTTCACAAAAGCCTACTGCTGGATCCTACACAGAGCCAGATTTATTAAGATTACATCTTCACTTCCTAGTTGTCTAAGATCCATTTCAATACTTGCATACTGATATCTTCCACTGAGGTTTTCAAATCAAAATTATATCCTCAAATCTTGTGTATAGGTGAAACACATATGAAGAAAGCAGAAACAAAATTTCAGAGGAATTTTACTCGTATAGTAGACTACATGAAACAACCAATAATATTAAAAGGAATACTTATATTACACCAGACACAGCCCTGAATGCATGCATAGAGAATATTCCAGTGGAAATAAAAATACAAAATATAGGTGACAATACAATAAATCAAAATGTATCTACAGAACTTCCTAAGTTATAATAACTTACATGTCCTAAATTCAAACTTCGGACATAACAGAATGAGTCTGCATGGTGAAAGAGACCAAAATCCATTGCTATTTCTTGACTAATCAGGAAATTGCATTATTATTTAAAGATACAAAGGTTTACACAAGGTCTGTTATCTAGAGTCATAATTACATATTAAGAGCTGAGATTCTATTTAAAACAAACTGGAGTAAGATGGCTGTCATCTGGTTTGTAGTGCCATGTAGTCTGGTAGAAGTTTACCAACGTTTCAGAGTGTATTTTACAAGTGTAAGTCAGATAACACTTAAAGGAAAAATGTTGAAAAGTACATTTGCTACAAAATTGATCAATCTAAAATCGTTATCAGAAGAGATTAGATGAACAATAAAAACGTAAAGCTATCGCACTACACACCAAGTAGACGCTTAGGGGGAAAAGATGGTACACCTCCTACTTGTTCTTAACCTAGATAGGGGTGAGTGGTTAGCATCATAATCAGCCCCAGGAAGGCTTTAGCCCCAGGAAGAGACCCCAGTACCCAATAGATAGGAGTCTGAGTGGGCCCCAGAGTCAGTCTGGATGCGGAGACCAGAAGAAAAATCCCGGTCGAGGATTGAACCCCAATTGTTGTCAGTCACTATACTGACTGAGCTACCCCAGGTCCTAGATGAACAATTGGACTGCACTAAAAACAGGCAACTAACACCCTCTTGTTTGTCAGTTGCATCATAAGAGTGTGGGACTGTTGGCAAGAAAAAAAACATTAATAATTATTCCACATGTGCCATCCAGTTTAAAAAGGGAGAAATTGCTTATCAATTTTCCAACAGAGTAGCAAAGCTTAATATGGGGAATCTATGTATAGTGGATCCAGTGTCACCACGGCATGGCACGTCCTCAGGTTTCAGATGGAGGAGACAGCCTCCAGAAAGGAGGGTAGCTGCAAATATATTAAATAAGCAGTCACTGGCAGCCAGCACTGAATGGTCATCCAACTTATTACACAGGGCCTCTGCCTAGGATGGAGTCTTTGGAACTACTTAAGCAAAGGAAAATGGACATATTTTATACATGGAATTTAAGGAAACTGCATAGGGCAGGTTGACTGACAACAGTTGCAAGAGAATTAGCAAAATATAAGTTAGATTCAGTAGGAGCACAGGAGGTTAGATGGGGCAGGGGTGGCACTGTACCAGCAGGACATTATACATTTTTCTATGGAAAGGGGAATAAGAGCATGAATTAAGGACAGGATTTTCTGTGCACATGAGAATCATATCAGCAGTTAAGAGGGTAGAGTTTGTTAGTGATAGCATGTCATATATAATATTAAGAGGTCATTGGTGCAATATTACTGTTTTTAATGTGCATGCCTGAACAGAGGATAAAACTGGTGATACAAAGAATAATTTCTTAGAGGCACTAGGGCGCTTATTCAACCAATTCCTAATGTACCACATGAAAATTTAATAGGAGATTTCTATGAAAAAGTAGGTAGAGAAGATATTTTTAAACCAACAGTTGGGAACAAGTGTTTACGTGAAATCAGTAATGATAATGAAGACAGAGTAGTAAATTTTACCACATCCAAAAATCATAAATTAGATTGGACATCTCCCGATGGAAAGACAGACAATAACTATCAGATCGTTTCAAAAGTTGGGGAGAGAATGGCAGTAAGTAAACAAGCAACACAGCAGTTTAATATGGAGAGATTAAGTATCAAGAAACTAAACAAGGTAAAAGGTAAAGAACAGGATCAGGTTAAAATCAAAAACATGTTTGCAGTTCTGGAAAACTTACACAATGATGCAGATATCATTAAAACTTGGGAAACAAATAGAGGATAGAGAATATCAAAATTGAACTGAAGCACATAAACTATGGTTCGACAAAGGATGTTTAAAAGTATTAGATCAAAGGAAAATGCCAAATTGCAATGATTACAGGATCTGAGACAAATAAATTGAGATAACCTGAACAATGTATGATGAGAAGCTAGTAAGGATTTCAGGAACAAAAGGACAGAATATATGAAAGATAAAACATTAGAGACTTATACAGAGGTATAAATGAATTTAAGAAGAATTACCAACCTAGAAGTAACTTGGTAAAGGATGAGAAATGGTGATCTGCTTGCAGATTCCCACAACATTTTAAATAGGTGGAAGAACTACATCTCTCAACTATTGAATTTTCATAGGGTTTGTGACGTTAGGCAGATGGAAATACATACAGATAAGCCATTAGCACCAGAGCCTAGTCCTACTAAGATTGAAATTGCTATTGCAATGTTTAAAAGGTATAAATCAACAGGTAGTGATCAAATTCCAGCAAAACTTATTCAAGCTGGAGGTGATCCATAAACTCCTTTGTTCTATTTGGAATAAGGAAGAATTGCCTCAGCAGTGAAAAGAGTCTATTAAAGTACCAATTTACAAGACAGGCGATAAAACTGACAGTAGTCATTATTGAGGCATATCACTGTTATCAACTTCATACAATATTTTATCCAACATTCTTCTTCCAAAGTTAAGTCCATACACAGACAACATTAATGGGGATGATCAATGTGGGTTTTGACATGACAGGGCAACTATTCAACAGAATTTTTGTATTTGTCAGATACTAGAGAAAAAATTTAAAAACAATGAGACAGTACATCAGCAATTCATAGACTTCAAGAAAGCTTATGATTCAGTTAAAAGAGAAGTGTTGCACATTTAGTTTGGTACACCCATTAAACTAGTTAGGCTTATTAAAATGTGTTTAAATGAAACCAACAGAAAAGTCCAGTTGGTAAACATTTGTCTGACACGCTTCCTATTCAGAATGGTCTAAACAAGGAGATGCTTTATCACCATTGCTTTTCAACTTTGCTTTAGAATATGCAATTACAAAGGTCCAAGAAAACCAGGTGAGACTGAAATTGAATAGGACACATCAGCTTCTGGTTTATGTTGATGATGTAAATCTATTGGTAGATAATGGAAATACCATAAATAAAAACACAGAAGCTCTCACTGATGCTAGTAAGGATGTTGGTATAGAAGTAAACATAGAGAAAACTAAGTACACGTTGATGTCTCATCAACAGAATGCAGGGCAAAATCATAACATAAAGGCTGTTAATGGATCCTTTGAAAATGTGGGAGCAACAGTAACAAATCAAAATTTGATTCATAAGGAAATTAAGAGCAGATCAAATTCAGGTAATCCTTGCTACAATTCAGTTGATAACCTTCTGTCTTCTCATCTGCTGACTAAAGGCATAAAGATTTAAATATATTAAAACTATAATTTTGTTTGCCATTTTTTATGGGTGTGAAACTTGGTCTCTGACACTAAGGGAGGAATGTAGACGGAGTGTGTATGAGAACATTTTGCTGGGGAGAATATCTCGACCTACGAGGGCTAAATTATTAGGAGGCTGGATAAAGTTGCATAATGAGGAGCTTCATAAGTTGCGCCCCTCGCCAAATATAATTAGATTGATCAAGTCAAGAAAGATGAGATGGACTGGGCATATGGCCTGCATGGGAGAAAAGTGGAATGCGTAAAGGGTTTTGGTTGGTAAACCAGAAGGTAAGAGAACACTAGGAACACCTAGATATAGGTGGGAGGATAATATTAGAATAGATCTTAAAGAAATGGTATGGGGTGGCATGGAGTGGATTCATATGGCTCAGAATACGGACCAGTGGCAGGCTCTTGTGAACATGGTAATGATCCTTCAGGTTCCATAAATGTTGTGAATTTCTTGAGTAACCAAGCGACTGTTGGCTTCTCATGAAGGACTCGGCTCCATAGAATATATTATGTATGGGAAAGATGTATGTCCAGAAAATTATACTGCTTTTAATACTGTTAACTTCGTCTCATGCAACATTGATGTGACAACATGAATGTATTTGTAGTGACTTGCTTAATAAAACAGAAAAAAAAGCAAAGTAATTTGAAGAGCAATGGATGAGAGTTGTGACAGTAGTGATACAAATCAGTTATTAATCACCATGAGGTGTCAGAGAACTAGCTAGTCTTAAAATTTTGCAAGGTACAACAAGAGAGAAAGGTATGTTTCTGAGAATGTGTGAAACTATAAAGAAATTTGAGTTACCCTGGACTAAACTAAAGAGGGTGTGACAACAGACAAGGGTCTAACTTTGATTAGAAATAAAACAGAGTTGATGAATAAATTTATAAACAAATCTTATATCATCCACCAAGAGTCATTTTATAGGAAAGTTTTAAGTTTGAGCATGCTATGAAAGTTGTGGCATCAGCTGTAAACTTCATTTTATCTCATGGACTCCTCACTAGTTTCAATCCTGCTGTTGAAATTATGGTGAACACGGGAACACCTTATACCATACAGAAGTCTGATGGCTGAGTTGTGGGACAGTGTTAAAATGTGTTTTTAGCTGTAAGATTAGAAATAGAAATGTTCACGAATGAGAAAGGTGAAGGTATGGCTAAATTTCATGTTAAGAAGTGGCTTTGGATTTTGCATTGCTATGTGATATCAGCTACCACATACATGATTCAAATACCAAACTCAAGGTAAACAAACTCATATCTGATATGTTTGCAGCTGTCACAGCTTTTGAAATGACACTGGAAAACATTTGAAGATGGTAACTTGTGTCAATTTTCTTCCTGTGATTATTTCAAAGGGATGGATTAGTTACGTGTTCCCTTTCCAAATGTCCATGCTGTAGAAATAACTGATAGGCTATTTTTATTTCAATGTAAGTTTAGTGTTGGTTACAGTATATTTTAAAGCTGTGGCCCTTACAGCACATATCATTCAATGTATACCTAAAAGTTGAACACATCTGCTCAATGTGCTACGTTTCTCCAGACCTGGAGTTGGATATGTATCAGACTAGTGAACAACTATATGAGATTTGAGGTTCTCATGGCAGTGAAGATGTAGATGCTGGTATTGTGTGGTGTAATGTCATGTGGACTTGTAGTTAGACATCAACATTCCAGAGGAACACAATGCCTCCATTTGCAGGCTCAAAGATAGAGGTTGTTACGCTCCTCTGAAACATTTGTATCTAACTATGGGTCCACACAGCATTACAACACAGAAGACTAATATCGACATATTAAGCAACTACTAACAGTGATCTATGAATATGTGTCAACAAGAAAATCTAATAAACCATGAAAAAATGATAAAAAATAGACCTTTATGGAGGAAGGTTAGTGCCCCAATGTGCAGTATTCTCATCAGTTACTTACATATTACTTGTTCCTGACTCATTCTCTTCACAATAGCTCTGTAGTATTTCATATTGTTGAGAAACTTCACTCCTACCAAATGTCCTGTCCTTTGCAAAACGCATCTGATTTACTCCAGATTCATTATTCCCAGAGTGAATTGGAGAATTTATTCCAGTTCGATTGTACCTAGAATAAGTTGGTGAATTTACTGTGGGTCCACTGTTTCCAAGATATGCTGAATTTATTTCAAGCCCACTGTTTCTGGAACAGGATGGAGAATTAATCCCAGATATGTTATTTCCACTATACATCAGTGAATTTAATTCATCTCTGCTGTTCACAGAGTACAATCCTTTATTCCCACAATAAGACGATTTTATTGTAGGTCCACCATTACTAGAGTATGATAGAGTGTTCATTCCAGATTCATTATTCCCGGAGTAAGTACGTCCATTTATCCCAGGTCCATTATTTCCAGAATAGGATGGTAAATTTACTCTAGGCAAATTCCCAGAATAAGTCTGTGTAGTTACTGCAGACACATTATTCTCACTGTATGTTCGAGGTATCATCACAGATCTACTTCCACAATATGTCAAAGAATTTATTCCCACTCCATTATTTCCAGAATAAGATGGATTGATCTCACACTTCTCACTTCCAGAAAAGGCTAGATAATTTATACCAAATCCATTATTTCCAGAGCACACTGGTGGATTATAATCAGGCCTACTATACATGGGGTAAGATGCTGTATTTATTCCATGAGTACTGCTGCCAGTGTAGGCAGGGGAATTTACTTCAGATCCAGTACTACCAACATAAGCTGACTGATTAATCCTAGGTCCAGAATAAACTGATGGACTTATTCCAGATCTATTACTTCCACCATAGACATGAGTATTTGGGTGCAATCTATTAATTCCAGAGCAAGATGGTGGATTTATATCAGATCCATTATTTTCATTGTAAAAAAATCTATGTTCATATATCCTGGATTTATTATTTCCAGATGTCTGTACATCATTCTCAGAAAATGTTGGCATGTTTATTTCTGTTCCACTATTTCCAAGGAACACAAGTGATTGTGTCCCAGGTCTTCTCCTTTCCCA
>NW_019059883.1:183550-213061 GCF_000696155.1 Zootermopsis nevadensis | reverse complement strand
TGTTTCCAAATATACTTCACATTCATCATTCCCAGAGTCTATTTTTGATTTTATGACAGGCGTTTCATTTTTACATAATGACAATGGGTCTACAGCACATTCATCATTCCTTGGAAATGTTAGCAAGGCATTTGAATCACATTCAACTGTCACTACTTCACAATTCTGAGATACAGAACTTTCATCTGTTGTTTTTCCTTCTTCAATCACAACACTTAACTCTTTAGGTACTGAGGCTCTAGACAACAAACTATCACACTCAGCAGTTTCTTTCCCCAATTTATAGTGTTTCTTTGGAGGCTCTGAAGAGACTGAAATATCAACTTGACAGTCTTCATTATAACTATCAGAAAACACTGATTTACCACAATCATTTGGCTCTCCTGTTAATCGTCTATTAAATTCTTTATTCACATAACTTAATTCTTTTCTCTTTTCTTCATCAGCCGTATCAGAAGAAATCTGAAAGCATAGAACACGGATGTTTCAATTGTGCACTTCAAAAGTGATAATTAGTTTGTAAATTCGTCATCTCCCTTCTGTTACATACTGAGCACCTTAATTTCCAGAGGGTAATGTACCATTGCAATGCCACAAGGTTTGTGAAAACAGAAGTAGGCTAAATTTGGTACACAGTAAGATGAACTTTATTTAGCGAAGTTCAAGCAAACCACATGTTAAAATCACACCTGATGTGCACAAAACACCCATTAAATTTCCTCTTGAAGTGTGCCATGTTTAAATAAAATACTATAAACACTAAGGATATATTTACCAACAAAGAGGAAATAAAGCAAACATATAAACACAATAAAGCAGATATCTATTGTGAAATAAAGCACTGGACAAAAATGTAAGTTCATTACACCAACTACTTGCTATATCATTGTGTCAAGGACTAAGAACAGTGTCAATGTTTCAGAACTTGATGTATCCTTCAACAGGAAAAAATGTGTACAAGAATTTGAGGTGATGTAAAAGGCACAAAGAAGGGATCTACAGATTTTCATACATAAGTCTCTACTAATATGGTATTCAATTGTATCCAGTTACAAACTTCTACAAGAAATAAATTTTCTGAAACAAACATTTATTTGTTATTCTTATTTTCTTCCCTATAGGATATATGGAATGGGATAAACAGGTACTAGTTACTATATAAACATACACATTATTATTTTGATTCCATATCTCCTCAGTGGTCAAATTATATGAGGGTAAGTCTAAATGTATCTGCAAAGTGTTCTTTTCCCAACTAGCTGAACTGCTGAACATGTGAATGGAATTCCCTGTTTCTGTGGTGATGTATTTCACATTGATATTTCAGTTGTCTTGTGATAACATCATCATTTTTGCTGATGCAATTCTTCTTTATTCCAAATAGAATGAAAGAGTTTATGGATCTCAGAATGTAATGTTTCACCTCCTGCTTGAATCAGTTATAACCAAAATTTGATCATTACTTGGCAATTTATACGTTTTCAACTTTGCAATAGCAATTTCAACATCAAAAGAACTAGGATCAGTTACTAATGGCTCATCTGTATGCATTTCCATCTGCTCAACATCACTAACCATATGAACATTCAACAGCTGAGATAAGTAATTCTTCCACCTCTTCAAAATGTTGTGGGAATGTACAAGTAGATCACCATTCTCATTCATTACCAAGTTACTTCAAGGTTGGTAACCCTTCTTAAATTCATTTATGCCTCTCATTATTTTTGTCTTTCAGATATTCCTCTTTTTGATCCTGAATTGTTTACTAGCTTCACATCGTACATTGTTCAGATTATCTCCACTTATTTGTCTCAGATCCTGTAACCACTGCAATTTGGCTTCTTTCCTTGAATCAAATGTTTTTAAAGATCTTCTATCAAACTATAACTTATGCTGCTTCACTTTTTAATGACCTAGATTCTCCTTGGCTGAAATTCGATATTCTCGCTAATGGTTTCCCAAGCTCTATTGATATCTGCATCACCATCTAAGTTTTCCATAGCTGCAAACCTGTTTGAGATTTTAACATGATACTGCCCTTTACCTTATACAGTGATCATGAGAAACTTATATGTAGATAAGTACAAAGTTCTGAAATTCAGATACTGTAAGTCATCCTTATTTCAACAACTGTTTCCATTTGAATTCATCTCCTTATTTGATACAACTTTCCAGCATACCCCAGATGTAATAGCATGACTCCATTTTTTGTAGTAATACTAGTGTGTTCTGCAGGAAAGTAACTATGGTGTCTACTGCATGTGAGGAATTAGTCCTCTGGAGCACAGAATTGTTGTGGGCCACACTTACTTAGGTACAGCAAATTATGTGTCCCACCGTGAAGAAACAGTATGATGAATGTTGAGCATAATGGAAGCCACCTGAAAACTTACTCAAAACAAAGAAACCACCACCATGTTCTTTCCAAATTATCTTGAACTTGCCACTTTCATGGAGGTAGTGTTCTCAGGAAAGACCTAACTGGATGCCTAAAGTGTTGTTTTAGATAAAACTACATGTCCATAACAATGTCACAACTTGTGTATCATTTACATTGTCACATTATTCAAGCATTCCACTTCTGTTTGTTTTTAACTTCTGTTAGGTTCTGAAATTGATTACACAACATGGCAATAAAATTTGATGGACTTATGCTTGATTCCGCATAAGTATCTTTGTGTTAATAGTGAATCCTCCTTAATAACACTGTTCACATAACTAAAGTTTTCTTCTTGCATCCCTGCAGTTAATAGTGTGTTCATGCCTTTATATCTGAGGGTTAGTATCCCAAATTTCAAAAGCTACCAGAAAACAATGGCACCTAATACAGATATATTGTGAAAATCATGTAGCCAAACTTTAAGATACTGACTCACATTTGAACCTCTTTTGAAGCCTTAGAGCATCATTGCACAACAAACTACAGCTCAATGTGACATGTTTCAATTTGCACTGTATATGACAGTCAGTGAGCTGTTAATAGGTACCACAATAGGGGACACAAATATATTTTAAAGTTATGTATCAGACCCATGCACAAGCACAAATGTGCAGGACTTTTACATAATAATTTATTTAAAACATTTACGTTACATATTTTAATTTATTTTCATTTCTGGTATCCACTAGGGTTAGCTGCAACAGCATTCTAAAGTTCTATTCACACTAAACACATGAACTCCTATGTTCTCTGACATTATTACTCACCAATGACTTGCTTGTAACTTTCTTGAAAGTTGAATACAGAGTTTCTACTCGCTCCAGTTTTACCACAGGAATTCTCTTATTCTTGTCACCAAGAGCAATAAGTAGTTGAGATTGTTCCACCTTACCACTGGATGCCATTTTTGTCAACTGCTAAATAAAAGAATATAAATCACAAATTCATACATACTAAAAACATCTTTTAAGTAAAACAAACATACAGAACTCATTTTGCTAAAATGAAATTTAATGTCTTGATAAGAAAGCATATTTAACAAAAATCAAACAATAACCACATTTAAAAAATTAATATTAAAACTGAAAATTATCCTTCCTCTATCAGCAAGTGAACTCACTGGGAAAATTAACATAACTATACATAAAGTAACAAGATTGGAATTTCACTGAATTACAGTGCCTACTGTCATGAAATGTTAATAGTTATATATGTTTTTCTAAACGTAAAAGGAGGTAAGGTGTGAGGCTGAACAACACCTAATTTCAAAACCAAAAATATGTGAAGCTTCATACTCCATGCCCACCTCCACAACTTTATGATTTAGTACACAGAAAGTATGGTTATTTTATGTTTGATACTAAAGTGGTTTATACCCATTCAAAAACATCATTTTATAAACCTTTCTTAAGAAACAATCATTATATTTTCTAAAAATATGCAAAAGAACATTATGCACTACAGACCCACCAGTGTCATAAACTGCTATCAAGGAAGTGGAAAGTTTTATGAAAAACAGCCAATACTGTCAGATTCAGAATTTTCTGTACATTGTTCGCATATATATGATGCAAATAAATCCTTGTTGAAATATCACTGTATGTGTTCCATCTACTGTCTCACGTTAAGCTGTAAGTTAAGTAGTAGTGTTGAGCAAGAAGATTTTTAATTGCTATCTGACAAACAAATTCACTAACAACAGTACATAAAGTTAATCCCAAACTTTAATATAATTAGTTATTTGTGTATGAATGTTCAATGACATAGATGTTTCCAACATATTGACTTTGCAAGGAGGAATCTATTCCATAGAATTAGTGACTTATTACCATTCACAACGAGTTTGTAATGTAAATATTACACTGCACATGACATCTTTGAAGGGCATTTACAAGTAACTCAGCTATAAAGTGGTTTACATAACATGCATACTACAAAATACATTAATTCTTTTGTTTCATATAACCAAGCACTAATTTTTGTCACATACTCCTTAATTTTACATCTGACGTCGAACAAAACCTTGTATTTTTCTAACTACCCAATTACCCTCCTTATTTTGTCCCATTACTAACCTGCCCTGATGTTTGTATACTGCATGTCTTATATACACAATCATCTTCCTTCCAAATGTTCCAAGAGAATTTGCACTATGATTCAGTTCTAAAATAAATTACATGACTGCTTTTCGTTGTTAGTCTAAAATTAGGTTAAACGAATACACATAACCTCAACACGTGAAATACATTATTAGAACTCCTACAACATATACCTTAATATTGATCATTACACAACTTAACAATAAACCATGTGCAGCTGTAGGTCGATGCTCTGCTTTGTGAATTCTGACTGATGAGAGAAAATTATTTAATTTCGTGATAACTAAACTTCAAACAATTATACCAAATCGGACACAGCTTCCTTAACTACTAGTGGCCGTTTCTTCATCATCATCATCATCTTCTTCTTTTTCTTATTTCTCTTCTCACGGCACTGAACATCATGACCATGAGAATTATATTCTGAGTGAAATTCTTTCGTGTGTATGGAAGCGACATCGAGAATTGTAATTTTGCATGCTTGGTTTTTTTGTAGAATTCTGTGATGTGTGTTTCATTGAAGTGGCATTCTAGCTGTCTGCGTTGTATGTTATTCCACATTCGCACACCTCAACTGAAGAAAGATTACAGCGATACATTAAGAAGTTATAAGGTCCTTTTAACGTTCCAAACTGTGTTATTAGGGTAATATAACGTCTGGGTAATTTCTATTTGTGGTACCATGATCTTTTTTGTGATTAGCGTTTAGCATTCTTTGAAATGTTTTGCTGGATTTGTACTGATCTGTCTTCATTTCGTTTTCCATTCGCGAAAGAGTGATTACATGTTGGTCAATAGCAGCATTATGGTGTTTCCTGGATGGTTTACAAGTGAGTGGCGTCTTCAGCCAGAACATCCACTGACTCAAGTCCTGGTATATCGCATGTTCTAGTATCCACATTAATGCCCCGATGTTCAAGGTTAAAACATTGAACTTTTATGTTCTGTATGCACTAGCTGTGGAACGCTGACACCTCCGTCTTTCTTATTATCAAATAATTACATCTTTTGTTGTTATTAAAGTCAATCCGATAACCAGAATATGTGTGTATGATGAGAAAAATGCCGAAGCCGGTGTTATTTAATCACATTGAATTGTGATATCCTCTTCGCCATTCCAATTTGCTGTTTTTCCAAGGTTGTTGATCTGTCCGTCTATATCTGGGTGTTTTCCCTTATTGCATTGCATTTATTTCGTACTTCAAGTGTGATGGATTCTGTTATCGATGGAATTATGTTTGCCTGATAACTGAGAACGTCTAAAGACGGAACCAAATGTGATGGGGTTTGTGAAAACGATTGAAATGTCGTTTCTGTGTGTGACCGAGCTGACACCAGTTTGTTATTATGTGTTCTTTACATGCAACTCATGAAATGAATACGTATAGAGCGTTCATGTTTGTCTGTCCGTCCCTACGCCTGTCCACATGATTCAACTAAGGAACCAATGGTCGGATATGGATAAAGCTTGGTATGGAGGTTGTGGACATGTTGGCTACAATAACTATACAATTTCCTGCCATCAGTAAGAATAATATGGTGGAAAAAGCGACTTGTGATGTGTGATTGCCTTTGACATTATTACGAAGGTTACATGTTTACCATTATTACCACGGTTACCATAATTACCTTGTCTATCAGAGTTGCCGTTACCAACGTTAAACGAACTCACTAGATGGCTTACCGAACCCGAAAGTTCATCACCAAATTAACCAAAGCCCTCCACCGGACCCTGTCCTGGGACAACAAAATCCAGTTTCCTTCAACTCCTATCTCCCATAGATCCCGCCTGAGATTATCCTCCCATCTACGTCTAGGTCTCCCCAGCGGTGTCTTCCCTTCAGGTTTCCCAACCAGTACCCGATGCACACCTCTTGTCCCATCCATGCGCGCTACATGCCCCGCCCATCTCGTTCTTCTCGACTTAATCACCCTGACAATACTGGGGGAGGAGTACAGATTATTAAGCTCATCATTATGCAGTTTTCTCCACGCCTCATCGTCTTCCCTCTTAGGCCCAAATATCCTCAACACCCTATTCTCAAACACCTGCAATGTGTGTTCCTCCCTCTGAGTGAGAGACCATGTTTTGCACCCATACAAAACAACAGACAAGATTATTGTTTTGTATACTTTAATTTTCAGATTCTTAGAAATCAGACGGGAAGACAAAATATTTTGAACTGAGAAGTAGCAAGAATTTCCGGAATTTAGTCTCCTCCTAACATCCTCATGAGTATCATTTTGATTTGTTATTGTTGTTCCCAGATATTTGAACTTTGTAATCCTTTCAAAGGACTTATTAGCTACCCTAAGATAATTTTGCCTGCCTGTCTGCTGACGACGAGATACAAACATGTACTTAGTTTTTTTTTTAATTTACTTCTAGCCCCACCTGTCTACTAGCCTCTAGTAAAACTTCTGCATTCCTCTTTATTGTATTCATATCATCCCCCAATAAATTAACATCATCAGCATAGTTACCAACGTTACAATTTTTATATTGGTGGAGACGACTTGTGGGACGCAGCAACCAGGTTGGTGCCAGACCTTTCTTGGTTGTGTTAGGCATAAATTGGATTAGAATAAGTAGTTTCGTTAAGTTAGGTATATTAAACTATAGTGAAGTTGGTTAGGTTGGAATAAATTAGATATGCTGTATTATCAGCTTGAGGCAAGTTAGATTTTATTAGGTCAGTTTGGGTTGAGTTCGGGTGAGGCTATCTTAGAGGATACACCAGGGCGATTATCAGGACCTCCATTATCATCGCATTGATGATGGAGGCAGGAAGGACCTCTGAAACGTTGGAAAACTTCTACCAGACTGCACGGTGCTACAACCCAAATGACAGCTGTTTTCGTGCGAACGCCTAATCCTATATACGCTTTAGTTGTTCTTTATCGTAATATTCACTAAAAAACCTTGGTTTATTATCTATTTTACTTAATATCCTGCAACAATGTTACTTCGGATAATACTAAATTAATTTCAGACACAATGTGGGAGTTTCGTGATTGATTACCTTCCCTCTCCACCACTGCAAAAGAAATTTTTTTATATATAGGTTTAAAACGTATGTTGATTCCCTGTTTAAAAGGAAATGTACATATTTCTAAATTTCATAGGTTTGAAATTTTACAGTTTTTAACAATAAGCTAGTTCTTATACCCTCAGGAAGATCAGACAAAGCGGAAAGATCCACAAATGTATGAACTAATAAACCACGATTTACAGATACAAGTTCCTGCAAAATTGTTCTACAGAGAAACACTTCACACTTGTAACTTTTACTAATCATCAGATTACAGATTATATCCTGGAGCTGTGAAGAACTGAGGAATAATTCAACTTTGTGAATGACTCCTGTACTGGAACAAACTTCAGTGAACTAGCTCTAGCCCATTACTATCTCTGAAGCAAAAGTATTGGTTGTTCTATTGGTAGTGGCCACAGAAATTAGCAGCACAGTGGCATTTTCCATTCACTATAGGACTATGATGCCCATGGAGGACTGTACATTTATGCTATAAGTGCCTTAATTCCTGCAAGCTAATAGTATCTGTTAGCGTACCGTACAGTTAATGTCTTGATATTTCGTTGAAATATTTGGTTGTGAAGAAAAAAAGTGGGTTTTAACTTTGCCCAGAACTAGTTAAGGAAAGACCATACGAGGTGCGATCGGAAAGTTTCCAGACTGCGCCTATAAAAACCCGTACACTTATCTCAGGTATTAAATTCATCCATCACCCTCGAAGTAGTTCCCCTGGGAGTGAACACAACGATCCCAGCGCCGCTGCCAAGCCTGGAAGCATCCCTGGAAATCTTTCTTGGTCAGCCTGTCAAGCACCATCTGCGATTCTGCCTGAAGCTCTTCTATCGTCTCAAATCTCCTTACCTTTAGCTGAATTTTCATCTTTGGGAAGAGGAAGAAGTCACACAGAGCTTAGAAAGGAAGTTGGGGTCGGTTCTTGCAAGATCTTGGAGCTCCTGACAAACGAGAAGTCAAGGCGATTCTGCTTCTGGTCCTCAGACAGGAACCTTGGCACAAACTTGGCCATCATCGACAGAGGTTCGGTCATTTTTAAAACGTGAATGCCACACAAACGTTTGTGCACGACCCATTGCGGACTCCCCAAATGCTTGCTTTAGGATTTCATAGGTTTCCGTAGCCGTTTTGGCGAGTCTTTGGCAAAATTTGATGCACACGCGCCATTCCGAAATCGCAGGAGGGTCGGTGTAATGCACTACCAAAACGCCCGTAACTAAGAAACAAATGCTAATTCGATGATGCCGGCTGGCACACTGATTCACTATGAATGTAGGCCGCACCCCCTAGCGGCAGAAGCTCGTACTACATCCGGTTCGCCCTCTATTGACAGTCTTGAAACTTTCCGATCGCACCTCGTACATCTAAGTGATCAGGTTTATATGTAATGTTAGAACAGTGTGTTGTAAATCAGGAACTGTTGCTTTAGCTATAAATGAACGGTTTTTAGAAAGGGAAGTGACATTAATAGCAATGGCATTAAGCCGGAAACTGAGTTAAATTATACTTGAAATGATTCTCATTCATAAAATGTATGTTGAATGAAACTGACATGAAATATTTTGCATGTGATTCATAAACTCATGATCGCTTTGACTAATCTGAATTTCCAGTTTGTAATTTAGACATTAAAGGGGCCTGAGTATAATCAATATGACATTATTTTTCTATATTATTTTCAGTACTGGCTATTACATAAGGCAAAAAGTTTTTGTCATGTAAAATTCTTCTTCTTCTTTGTAATCAATCCTATTTGTAGGATTGGTTGGCAGCAGCTCTCCAAGCTCCTCGATCCTCAGCAAGTCTCTTCAGTGTTGTATAGAAGGGGCAGCCAGTGTCCTTCATTAACTGATTAATAATGTAAAATTAGTGCCAATATAAATAAAATTAGTTATACATTGTTAGAAGGGTGGGAAAACTTTGACACACAAAACAGCTACGTGACTGTGAACCAATGAATGTTGGATGAGCATTAAAGAGACTACCAAATGTTTACAATATTGGGGCCAGGAAGGAATAAGTACTATTAAAATTAGAATTTAACTCCTTGAAACTGAAGCTAATCTAATATCTAAAAATTCTTAACCTAACCACAAGGAAAACATATTGAACCACTACAAATATCAGCTGGTTATTGATGTCCATGGAATTGGTCTATACTGAGAATTAAGCAAAACCATACGTATAAAGTGTAGTTATTGACTTTTAAAAGCAGCTAAAGTAAAAGTAAACCTGTCCCACTATATACCATGTAGGCACTTGGGGCTAGAGGAAAAATCCTCTGCCCCTGTGGGGGATCAAACCCCGTTTGTCCAGTCTGTAGCCAGTCACTATACTGACTGAGCTACAAATATAATTAGCAATTGGCTTCAAGGACCAAGACCAAGATTAGGGTACAGGGCCTTAATCAGAAACTTTGAACAGAGGAATGCTGCTGGATTGCTGTGCCCATAGGGAAGATGGTGGCATGTTTCTTCAAGGTGTATGACCTACTGAAAAGCAATGTATGGTTGAGTGATTTAGCTGAAGTTGACATTACATCCTAACTTAATATTCTCAGTACTAGTATAAAAGTGAAGAATGTTAATTTCCCAGTGTTCGAAGAGTTGAGATATGAGGTTTTCTCAGCAATGAACATGAGGATGTCTGTCCTCTGAGATATAGCACCATGTAGTTTGCCTCCATTATCAGCGTATTCATCACTGGGATGATAGAGGCAGAAAGATGTTCTGAAACATGTATCTACCGCAATACAGGGGACCATATCCCAGCAGATAAGCATCTTCAAAGTTAAAAATATTTGAAGTTGAAATTAGAAACCTCAATACTCTCCATTTAAGTGAATTATCCATATAAAATCTAACTGGAAATTGCAGACATTCAGAATGTACTGGAAATTTTCAGCTTAGTGACTCACCAGTTTCTCCAAACATGTAATCCTACTGGAATTTTTTCTAAATGGGACTATCCAGAACATAAAAATGGGTTAATTTACATTTGTGAGAACTTTGTTAAAAAAATCACATAAATCTACGTTAACAGGCTGTTAGAGGGAGTATACTTGTTCTCGACCACAAAACTCAATCCAAATAATCAGCAATTGTTAACTTAAACACAACATTTTTTAAATCTGACTAATCCTCATTTTTTAATGTAAATTCATTGGCATGTTCACCATTCAGTTGAATACAGTGCATTTTAATGTTCTATCATCAATTTCTATTTATTTATCTACTAATTTAAAATTAAGCACGTCAGAAGATTTGTTTCTATTTATTGGCCCACTTGCAAAAACATTGGCCACCCCTGAGTTAAAGTCAACAACAGATTAAACAAAACACTTTCTGCCATCACTTACCTGCCTTTATCTTCTATTAAAGCTCTTGTGGAAGAAATTCGACTCATCTACAGCATATTCTAGTACTTTCAGTTTTTATATAATTTGAACAGATATTCAACTGAAACTAAAAATACGTAAAAACATAGTTACACCTACATACTTCATACACCCTGTTTAGTTTATTTCTATGCAACATACACCATACAACTATGTCTTGTTATGCATCATACAACTCCAAGATTAACAATGTTGTCATGATATATTTCCAAAGTTAAAAAATAATTAAATTATAGAAATAAAGTTGCAACTTGTCACACAGAAATCACTGTAGCCTTTCCCATTAAAACAGACCTAATAAAATAGTAGAAAGAAACATATCCATGTTTGATTCATCATACATTCAGATTTATAGTTAGATAGATATTTCTCCACCTAATAAAAATTCTGATTGGACCTGTCAGTGAGGTGCCACCATCTTCCTTTACCAAATTGAGGTTGATATCCTTTTTTAAAATTATTTATGCCTCTGTACATATTTTTGTCCTTACCATTTGTTTTGAGCTCAATAATTTTGCCTTTCAGATATTCCCTTTTCTTATTCATAAAGGTTCTACTAGCTTCACATTACATAATTATCTGTATTCATTTTGTTTAGGTTCTGCAACCACTGAAATTTTGTTTGCTTCCTTCAATCTATTAATTTTGAACATTCTTCATCAAATCATGGTTCATTTTGCTTTCTCCCATAGTATCCTAGTTTCTCTTTGGCTAAAATTTTGATATAGTCTCTTACATTTTCCCACTCTCTATTGATATCCACTTACTAACTAGATGGCTTACAGAACCCAAAGGTTCATCACTGAATTAACCAAATCCCTCCACTGGTCCCTGTCCTGGGCCAACAAAATTTAGCCACCTTCAACTCCTATCTCCTACTGATCTTGCTTCATATTATCCTCCCATCTATATCTAGGTCTCCTCAGCGGTCTCTTCCCTCCAGGCTTCCTGACCAATACCCAACCCACACCTCTTGCCCCATCCATGCACGCCACATGCCCTGCCCATCTCATTGACTTGATCACCCTGACAGTATTGGGGGAGTACAAATTAAGCTTATCATTATGCAGTATTATCCATACCTCATCCTCTTCTCTCATAGGCCCAAATATCCTCCTCAACACCCTATTCTCAAACCTCTGTAATCTATGTTCCCCCCTTAGAGTGCACCCATACAAAACAAAAGGCAAAATTATTGTTTTGTATATTTTAATCTTTAGGTTCTTAGAAATCAGATGGGAAAACAAAATATTTTGAACTGAGAAGTAGCAAGCATTTCTGAAATTTAGTATCCTCCTAATTTCCTCATGAATATAATTTTGATTTGTTATTGTTGTTCCAAAATATTTTAACTTTTTCACACTTTCAAAGGATTTATTAGCCAACCTAATATGATTTTGGCCACCTATCAGCTGAAAGGATACTAACATGTACTTAGTTTTTCTGAATTTACTTATAGCCCCACCTTTCTACTAGATTCTAGTAAAACTTCTGTGTTCTTCTTTATTGTAATTATATTGTCACCCAATAAGTCAACATCATCAGCATATGCCAATAGCTGATGTGTCCCATTCAATTGCAAACCCTCTTGCCTATGACTTTCCTGATGGCATACTCTAACGCAAAGTTAAAGAGCAATGGAGACTAAGCATCTCCTTGTTTTCAGACTGTTCTTGAGTTAGATAAATATTTACCTATACAAATTTTGCTACAGGTTTCATTTAAGCACATTTTTATTAGACTCACTAGCTTTTCTGGTATACCAGATTCAATGAGAATATTGTATAACTCTCTGTACAAAGTTGTAGGCTTTTTTGAAATCTATAAACAATAGGTGTATGGTCCCACTGTATTCCCATTTTTTCTCTAGTATCTGACTGATGCAGAAGATCTGATCAATTGTTGTTATGTTACGTCTGAACCCAAAAACTGATGATCCCCAATAATTTCATCCCCATATGGAGATAATCTCGCTAGAAGAATGTTTGATATCCATACTTTCATCATCTTTATCTTCTTCTACTATAAAAATTTCTCATTCCCCGTCGTCGTCAAAAAATGACGTCATCAAACAATGTTACGTCATTTGTTTACTCGGCAGTGTTGTGTTGGTATACCAACACAACAATGCTGAGCAAACAAATGACGCTTCACCAACTACCAAGACAGTCGCATGATCACTGCTCCAGAAGCATCACATCCCATTCTTGAAAATGAAGATTTGAGCGAGTGAAAGAAGACGCTATCAACTATTTGAAGTACCAACACCAACAAGGTAAACTGATACTAATAATACTACTCATTCGATATATTACGATTACGAAAACTGACTTTATGGTCGATTTTAAGACAAAGATTTGCAAGGGTGGAGTTGGACATAGAAAGTTGACTGACCAAGAACAGTTGGCCTCTGAACAGCGATGTAAAGAACTAAAACATCAGATCTATTTAACAAATAAGGATAAGCGAAAGAAGACTTACACTGATAAACGAGACCATATTAACAACACACGTAGAAAAACTTATTCAACAAGAACAGAAGAGCAAAGATAAAAAAACACGCTGAAAAAGAAAGTATTAAACATCAAAGTAAATTAGTAATGAAGAACCAAGGAAGACTGCCAATAGCAGTACATTTTAACAACGACGAACATCAACAACATTATCACGGACCTATGAACAATGAATGTATTCATTGCAAAGCGTTTCACTGGTTTGATGAATCGACTCAACGTTCCAGTAAATCGTTTTATGATTGTTGTGCACATGGAAAGGTTGTGCGTGATTCGTTGCCTGAATGCCCTGATGAACTTAGAAAACTCTTTTCTCTCCAATATTTTCGCAACAAATGCTAAAGTTCGTGATCGTTTAACATGAGGAACTCGGGCACATTAAAGTTTTGAACTCATCGTTTGTTGCATCGCCACGTTACATGTTGCAACTGTACTAAGACGTAATGGCAATGGTCGCTGCTTTCGGCATGCCATGTTGACTTACTTGATGAAAACACTGAGCGAATCTACTCAAGCGTTGATGGTGTCGAAGACTCGGACAAAGAAATGTTCAGTGTAATGGTGACACCCGAATACTTAAACACTTTGCGACCACTCATTGCTCCCATAAACTTTGCGACTACGTAAGAACGCTATTGTCATGTTGATTCGTAACTTAAGAGTTTCGGAAGGATTAGTTAACGGAACACGTTTATTAGTAAAGCATATGACCAACAACCTCCTTCAATGTATGATCATAACGGGAGATCATTCCAGCAAATACCCATTTACCATGTGGAGACGCCAATTCCCTGTAACGCTTGCCTTCGTAATTACTATCAACAAAGCTCAAGGCCAAACGTTCAAACGAATTGGCATTTGCTCCTCTGAATGACCTCACATCAATTATACTTGTCTGTCTTCTATTATCTACTAATACATGGCCTATATGATTGTGTGTGCTACCATCAGGAGTAGTTCAAGTGTATTTATGAATATGAAGCAAAATTGCACTGAAACAAAATATTAACCATGTTTTCTTTCCTACTGATAAAGCAATATTCCAATATTTTATCATTTAATGTGTTTTTAACCTTTCAAATCAAATACAAGTGAAGTTTCGAAAAGCAGATTCACCACAATCTTAACCATCACATTACCAATCTGAATATGTTTTACATTAAAAATGTTCATTATATGCAAGCAGTATTTTAACGAATATTTTATTCAGTATTCTGTCTAGTAATTCCTTTTCACACAATTGCACACTTCACTCATCCTCATAACTTTTCACATTGTTAACCTTTAGATGATCAAGAGGGGTCAATGTGACTAATGAGTCTTGGGAACAACTTTACAAATTTTTTTGGCTATTTTTGTAAATGAGATTCTTAATATACTTGTTGCCACCTGAAAAGTTCAGAAAGGCAATGTCCTCTAGGTAAGAATAAAATAAATGGAATCAGGTTTGAACACATTTAACCATAATATGGAATATTAATAATTTGGGAAACTGCGAAGTCTGGTTGAACAATGTTAATTTTGCATTAAGCAACTCTTTCTTAATGTGTAAAAAGGCTTCTTTTGTTACAAATTATATTTGTTCCACTTAATATTACAAATTACTGTATGAACTTCATAATTATGTGAAACTGTTCCCAAACTTTACATAAATGAAAAAAATAAATTAATTACCTTTCAGGATGGAAACAAGCAGGATATAAATTGACTCCACTTGATTCTCTGTAAATACTTTGGTCATCAGTTTAAATGTACAATCAAATGGTATATTTTAATAATAAGAAATATTCTTGCTTTAAGCTGATACAGGAATTTTACTACAAGATAAATTCATATTACAGTACAAAATTTATGCATTGCTGACCTTCTTTGGAGGTTTCTTTAGATGATGGTAGTTTGGCAGAACTTTGGTTAAGTAGTCTAACTGCAATGTTTGTGGCTGGGAAGAAAATAACACTTTTCAGTTTTCTTACAACAATAAAGCTATGACACACAGACGCATGCAACATGAAGTGTAACTCATATGTGGGTGATATCTGCAGGAGAACAGGAAAAGTGGAAGAGGTGTAATGTGTAGCAAAAATAATAAGTATGATACTGGTATTATTGACTGCTAATACAACTGACAACGTGAACACTTGCTGCCAAATATTATAGTATTATATTTTCAGGAACAACTTTTGGGCATGGCAAATTATGTGCAGGACCCACAATACATATATTTGTTAGCTCCTCTTCTTATCTATACTATAATTAAGATGGTTACATAACCATTACACCATAGACACAGAGTTTGAGATTAATTTTATCAATAAACAGTTAACCAGCTACTCTGGCACACCTGCAATATTTCTGTTGGTGTGTGCATGATTTGATACCTCAAACTGAGGCCCCAAATACTTGAATGTCTAATGAAACTATGAAGCAATCAATGTTCACACTTGTCTGTTTACTGCATTCTTTTCTCTGCACATACAATCCACACACTTAAGCTCAACCTCTACTGTTTCTACAGTGTATGTCTCCATAGCCAAATATAATTTTCTGTTCACTTTATAGATGTGATTGTCCCTATCAGTTGTTGAACTTGGGATAATATTGGAGACCAATAATATCTACTCCTGGTATTGTAAAGAGAATTAACTTTACAAGTTGCAGGTGACTTGTCATAGCTTGGATTGCAGAGACAAGGAATGCATACATAAATTTGTTGGAGAAACCTCTTGTAGACGTTTACTTGGAAAACCAATAAGGAGACTGGAGAATAACCTTAAGATGGATCATAGGGAGGTTGACTGTGAGGATATAATGTGGACGCAAGAAAATCAGGATCATATCTTTGGTAATATCAGTGCTGAGTCTCCTGGTACTAGAGTAAGTGTATACAAAATGAATAATATTACAATATATCATGAAAAATATCTGAATGAAGATTATCTGAGCAGATTCAATTTCAGAATGTGATTGGATGAGATGTTCATTTGCACAATGAAGATATGAACAATAAAATGCATCAATATCAATCAATAAATTGAACAATTAAAAGATTTTAAAGAACGCAAAAATGAGAATTGTTAAAAATTTGTTAATATCAATGACAAGATGTTACATGTTATAGGATTTCACTAACAAAAGTAAACTGCACAGAATATAGGTCTCTTAAATTTGAACCAAGAAGTATAACTTATATGTGGGTGATATCTGCAACAGAACAGGAATAGCAGCGGTGTATATATAATGTACAGCAAAAATAAAAAGTATGGTATTGGTGTAATTGACTGCTGATACAACTTACTGGTGGCCTATCAGCTTGCTGACGGCGTGAACACTTGCTGCCAAATATTACAGTATTTTCAGGAACAACTTCGGGACATGACAATTTACATGCAGCACCCACAATACATCCATTTGTTAGCTCCACTGCTCGTCCAACAAAAGCTGAAAATTTAATTAGGTATTATCATTACAGCTATAGGAGCCTAGTAAGAGTCACATACAATGGATACCCACTTAAATGGCATAAATGGGACAGTGGTATCAGAGTTAACTCAAAAATTAGTTCATCCAGTTACATTCTTCACTTTGAGAAACAACTAAAAAGTGATAAAACTGCCTCAGAGTGAAAAATCACTGGCATTTAGTAAGCACAGCAATGATATATTATAAATTACATATATGCCATACATCACTCTTTTTCTTTTTTAAATTTTTATAAAGTGCAATAGTAAGCAATGATGATGTGTCATAATGCACAGATGGAATAAGTTACAACAAGATAAAACAAACACTGCTAAAAATGTAATTTTTCAAACCTATAAATGGTGTTAAAACAATTTTTCATGCCAAAATGTATAATAAACAGATTCTATGAGAGAAATATTTTAATTTATAAAAATTAACCTCATTTGCAGCACTCCTAGTAAATATGACTGCTCACAGGTGACCATGCTGCTGTGTGCATGACACATCAGTAGTCAACTGCAAGATGTGCAATAGAATAGGTGTGTTAGAGCAAATGGGAACAGTGCCACATGGTTAAATACCACCATTTCAGGTTCAGTGTCCATCCTAAAAGGATCACTGATGGTGGCATTCAAGGACTGCGACATCACCATTAATGCACAGCACTACTGTAGAACCCTTCAAAAACTTCATATCGCCATCAAGAGATTGTCACTGTGTTCCGACGCCAGTCTCAATGTGGGCTGTACTGTCCAGGGCACACTGATCCCCTATAAAGTCCACACCTGTCACTGCGAGACTTCCATTTGTTTGACCCTGAAGAAGTGCTAAAGGGCCACATACTTGGACATACAATGGTATAATAACAGCCCAGGGAGTTCTCTGTACATACATCCACTGGCTGTAAATTAATGACATGCCTGCCTCAATGCCTATGGAGGCTATTTTTTGTAATGGTCTCTACTCCTTCGCCCAGAATAATCTCTGAAAGGGTTTCATTTGAACAAGCCTCATGAAATCGGTTCATGTTATTGCAGGTACCCAAAAGAACTGATTTCAGTAAAGAAATGTGGATAGATGACTTGTGTCAGGAACAAAATACCAGTTATACCAACATTTTGCTTCAAGGACATTGTTGTCACCAATCTTCAGGGCTTCAGAGTAGCAATCAATTTCAAATACATTATTGGCACCAATGATCATCACTGGTGTGCATGTTGGATTTGCCTCCCCTGGAGTTCCCCTGGAAATGATGATTAAATTTACTTAATAAATTTCATCTGCAATGTAACTATTTATTATTTTAGTGCACACTGTAAGATCAATATGAAGCATTCAGACTGTTTACCAATGTGGGGAGGGAGTTTATAGTCATTACCACACTATTATTGCAGCATTCACATGAAAAGCTGATTGACAACAGAAAAAGCCTTCCATGAAACTTGATGTAACTTACAACACTTCTTAATGCAAATCAAAAAGCTTTCTTATAATTACACTCCTATTCAATTTTTGTTTCTTTGAAAACCTTATGACATATGCCATGAAGTAAGACAGAAGCAGTTAAAAATGCACAAGCTTCATATTTCAGCATCCATTTCCAGTTGTTTTTGGTTTGAGTTCCTCACAGAAATACTGGAACATACTGTGGAATAATACATAACTGCACAGTTTAAATGGGTGTTTGTGTGAATACATATGCAGTACTCATCTGGCACTGTTACAAAGGTATTACTCTGTAATTTTACCTTTTCCTTTACACTCAAAAATAAATTTCAATTTACCACCAGCCCTGCTTTAATACCAATATTAGTGGTGACAAACTGTGGTGCTGTAACGGGGTGTGAATGTATACACTGACATAAAATTCTATTAATGTTTATTAAACCTGATCCAGTTATTTTTAGCTCAAACACAGCATTTAAGTGAATTTATGTCAATAAAAAGAAATCATATCAGGTGGTATAATTAAGCATACTTGGTATCAATTTTATTAAATCATCATAACTCAAGTAATTATATGTTGTTTTAGTAAGGATCACAGTATAATACCACATGCTGTGAAATAGATTTATTACTCTTCCTATAACCTAAGCCACATAATTCTTGTTTACATATGTTACAAAGTAAATCAATTTTGTTCTTTACTTTAAAGAAAAAATTTAAAACATCTCATGACATAATCAGAATAACCCTTTGAAGTTGAAGTTCTTTTAAGTAATATTTAAGAATTCAGTCCATACTGGGAGGGGGGGGGATACAAAGATCAGTCAGTTAATGCTGTTTAAGGAAATAATTGGCGTATTCTGAGATTCACACCGAAACTGAAAAATACAGAATTATCAACTGTTAAAGCAGGTGTTACATGTAATTCCCATTAGGATTCAAAATGTTAATTGTAGTTCAGAATAGGGGAAAGCTTTCATGTTCACTTCTTTGCAAGAATGAAGTACATTTTAGACTTTTAAGAAAACAACATCAAAGATAACCAATATAAAGAAACAAACTATTATAAATAATCTGTCAGAGCTGACAGTTGCCTGTGAAGATCAGTAATGCAATTTATGGCAGCTATCTTTTCAAACTTTACTGAAAATACAAGGTTTATTAAATTTCTTTATAAAGTAAATTAAATGTAAAAAACATCTTCACGGTGATTGATGCCAGATTCCTATCAAATGCAACAACACAAAACTGACTGTCTGATTCTAGACTCCCACCAAATGCAGACTCAGTCAGACACAACCACAGCCTCACTTGCATTTCTTGTTACCAGACTTCTCACTGTCAGAACTTCATTTAAATTTATTCTGAACTGCATGAATTACACATTCATACAGTAAAACATGATGGATACTATTATATTCAGAGTAGATATGCATCATATTTTCCTGGAGCTATAAACAATCTCATGAGGACTTGCACTTCCTCCTTATTCCCACAACTGAAGTTGCAAGAGACATCCACTATCCTATGCTTCAATACTGTTAGGCCAACATATGTGTCCTTTGGTTATCAATGTCAAATTAAATAACTCTCTGCTTTCACTTACATATTTGTGGTTTAATGATGCTGTCAGAAACCATCAAATAACATGATTAATGAATAATGAAATGAAGGGTATGAAAGAAAATGGCCATGCCCTAATTAAAGGTCCTGATATTTGCCTGGAGGGACTGAGGAAAACCACAACCACGTCAGTCAATATAGTCAGTCTCCAGACTGAGATTTGACATCAGAACTTCTCAAACATAAAACATGAGTGCCAACCTCTCAAGACAAATCATTTTGCTCTGTGCTTCGAGGTAGACATTTTGATGGTAGTATGGGATCACCCAGCCTCTCATTAGATGGGTCTTATCCATTTTCAACTTCAAGAGAAAAGCCTGCCTTGTGTTTGCATATTTTGTTTGGCATTTACTTTTGCTGATACAAGCATCAGCTTTGCTATTCAGTTAGACATTCACTGTGAAGTAGCTGATATCTTTCACTGCAAGATTAATGAGAATTGGACAAATAACTTATGAAGTCCTCAGTATCAGCACAAAGAATTGGAGACCAAATTAATTCTGAATGTTATCTGTCAATTTCCCATTCTGCCCACAAGCTTATCATCTGTTGCAGCCTTGCACACAGCTACCCTAGCCTCTTCTGATAAGCCCCCACATATATTTGTTCTACAATTAGTTCCCCACTACATGGGTCACCATCAACTATACACTGTTATAATTTTGGAATCACCATCACTATAAAATGGGGTATAACTACACCATTTTTGACCTGGAATATTATGTTCTTGCTTATAATACTTTTATCTCTGTAAGTCAAATGACTATGTACTAGAGGTATGAAGGAACACATTTAATCATGAGTTTCATTTGTAATTAATTTTTAAGAATACAATATGGACTGCAGAAAATTTGTGCAGGTGAGGGTTACTTTGCATCACCACTTTGTTTCTAGGCATTTAGAATGTGTGTTCAATGTAAGAACACTCATTCTATACATAACTTCTCTTGATCCAATTATTAAATATCCAAACCAGCTTACAATAGGTGAATGAAACTAAGTGGCATTACCATTGATTTTTTTGTTAAAATTATAAAGTCATAGTGAACAGTGAAAATAAACATCAACCTATGAACATAAAGTTATTGGAAAATAAGTGTGAGTCAATATTATGACTAGAAAAACCAGTGACCTGGTTTTTTAAAAAAGAAAACAGTTACTCAAGCTAAACATATGATGAGTACAAAGATATGTAACCAAATGCTATCCAGCTCTGGAATGGCATACATTCCTTTGTTTTGAATTGGTGAGTTTATACCACTGAGCATGTCACACCATGCATACTCAAACACATCATGCTGTGGCTACTTCCATGAACTGCATGACCTCTGCTTCACCTTGATTATGATTACACTTTTCTGTAACGCAAATACCTCTCTGGGAAATATTTAACTTTCATACTTGAATACAGCAAACTATCCAACACATTTTTTGAGATCCTTCACTTATTTCTTGTCACGTCTTTTTATCATGAGATTCTCCTCCTCAGTCCAATCCAACACTATGGATTCAGGAAATAATTCAACTTCATTCTCGGATGAAGAACTCATATACATATCTTGAACTTTCTTCCACTTTCTTCTTACATGTTTGCTTACTTGTTTGCTTCTATTGCCCCTGCTTGCTTTTTTCTTGAACTTGTCAGGAGGTCAGGAAGAAGACAGTGATGGCATCATATCTAAGTTCTGCATGGCATGTGCAATGCTTCTGTCAGCCAGCTTTAAACTTCAGTGTTTTCTTTACCCTTTTTAGATCTTCATCTTGAAATCCTGTAATTTTCAGTCTTTTCTCCTTCAGGTACTTGATAAAACTGGAAATGACATTATTCCAGAATAGAGCTAGTCAAAATAGCAAATCTTTCTAAAAGTAGAGAAGCACCATATGGATAGATTCCATACTTCTTGAATCCAGATTTAAATTTTTTCCTCATATTATTCAAAATACTCTCATGCTATGCTTTTAAGAGAGTTGAGACTTCTTGATGAAAGACTCTCAGGTTTCAGGCCACATCAGGAGGCTTAATGGTGAATAAACTATATCTTCTGCCAATGTTTCGAGAACAATCTCTGCTCTCATCCTCAGGGCTGCTGCGTAGCAAATCTGATTCCCATCAGCGAGTGAACTATATAGTATCAGATTTGCTATGCAGCAGCCCTGAGGATGAGAGCAGAGATTGTTCTCAAAATGTTGGCAGTAGATATGGTTTATTCATCATTCAGCCACCTGACGTGGCTTGTAACCTCAGAGTCTTTCATCACCTTCAGTCGCCATGAAAGCTTCACTTTATACATTTGAGACTGCTTGTTTTCAGATAATGGTGTTTTTCATACTCTAGTGACAGCTCTTGTAGACATAAAATTTCCCTCCACTTCTGTTTCAGTAGGTGAAACAATGCAGTATGTAGTGGATGCATTAAATGTGTGCTGTTCGGAGGCAAGCAAACAAAATTAATGGTATTCACTCTGCATATGTTCATGACCCTTTCATTTACATGATAGGACAGTCACCTGTTGGCACTTTCTTCCCATACTGCTTTTCAACTTTGTAAGCATTAGGAACTCAAACCACTCTGTAAATGCTGCACCATAAAACCATCCACTAAAAGTGCTGTTATATCTTGTGACCTTTAGCCCACGTGTTCCAAATATGGGCTGATTTGTAAACAGCAAAGAGAGGAATTAGCTCTCTTGTGGCAATGTCACAATAAAATATAGAAGCATTACAAATGTGTTCCGAGTACTCTGAGCCTCTTTTTTACTATAACTTTCTTCTGATCTCGATTATATGTCCAGTAAGACTCATTGCATTTCCAAATATTTTTCGATGAAACGCCAGTAAATTCTCTCAGGCTACTGATGTAACATGCCAGAGTGGTTTCATTAATGGCTGCCCTTAGCTTCTTGATGTTGGTTGCAAACCTGTTAGTCAGTGCAGGATGTCTATTTGTAAAATTTCAAGCCCAATTGTTACTTGGCATATTGTTTTTATCTCTGCCACAATCCTTTCAGATTGAAGGTACTCAATGACAATGCATTTTAAGTCAATATTGTTGACTGAAATCCAAAGAAACTTATCTATTGTGCATCAGATGAAGATTTTCTCCTCTTCAACTGCTAAAATTGTTAATTGTTTACCTATTTTATTATATGTGCATCTTCTTAAACTTGTATCTCAGGGTTCTCCTAGGAATCTTGTAGTGACTAGCCACAGTTTGTTGAGATATTTTCCCACTCTTTACCAACTCAATATAATCCTTTAAACTTCCCTCTGAATAGTTCTTGTACAGCCTTGTGCTTGGTTTCCTTCAAAACACCTGGCATGGCTAGAAGAAACAAATTGGGCATCTTTATGAACATTAGCTTCAAGAAAGAATAAACCTATATGTTAAGCATATCACATACTTCTCAAATGTCCACAGACCTGCTGCAGCTGAGATAAATATATGTTCAGGGTTCTTTTTACAATGTTATGCCAACACACTTCTCTGGAGTAGGCAAAATAAAAATCATGCAACACAAAGTTGTTCCGCAATACATACTATGCAGTCACAATTATTCTGAATGATCAGAAAGTTGCTGTGGTACAAAACAAAGATGCAAAGTATCCCCAAACTAACCTCAAATTTGTGATGGTGACCTTAACATTTCACTGTGCCCATTAATAGTAATATAATTAAAAATAACCACTGTGATATTTTAAACAAGACAATTAAAAAAACAGAAACGAGGGCAAGTATTGTTCACATGATGAACACTTGGATACAGGAATACATTAATCAAGGAAGAAATTTAGCAAGTGGCACACACTTTCATATATATGACAATGTAAACAAAAATCACACAATGTACAGCAGATGGCATTCAGGTGAGTGGATAACCAGTAGTGTTATATGCCTACAAAAATCTAAAGTAGGATATGCTGCTTCATATTTTGGATGCTAGTTAGCACAGAGAAGTTTTATTTGGTGATAAGTTAACCCTTCCAGTGCAATTTTACCCTTCTCAAGGCACCATAAAAGTATGAAAACTCCAAACTTCTTGTATCTTTCAACAAACATATATGAAGCTGTTGTTTCCATATTTAGGAAGGATCCCTTGTAATTTACTGAACATAACATTCACCAACAAGCAATTACTTGCTACAGACCATCTTCTAGTGAAAAAAATGACTTATTTTTCTGTATATTTATATATACTGAATCAATAAACAGCCTTTATTGTGTTTTTTGCCAATCACATTAAATTCTAAGTTTTCAGTTTACCATCTAATTATGAAATGACACTTATTTCAAATATGTATGTTTATATCATTAAATTCAAGTGAAAGATGGTTTCTGTCACTGGTATATTTACTTCATTATGACAAATATAACAATAAATCATTAAGGCAGCACCAACAAGCTAAGCAAACTTCATATGACAACAGGCTAAGCAGAGGCTTGCATATTCTGCAGCCAAGTTACACAACACATAGGGAACTCAAATGCAGATTAGATAAAATACGTCCATTACTAACCTGTTAATTATGTGTGTTTGCTCCTCGATTATGTTACATTCTCCTATGATGATTGGTCCAGCTTCAGCAACGATGGAGGCTCTTGGATGGATCACTGTCATGCTACCGATAGTAATATCGCCACGTAATTCACATTCATTGCAAACCATAGCACCTGGTGCAATCTTCACGCTAAAAGTTACAATTTACATATACATTAGTTATACAAAGGTAATTTGTTGGAAAGTGCCAAACGTTACACTGATTAAGGTTGTATCTATATTCATCTACGTCCGCAATTCTGTTTTTTACAATTATATTCATCTGCGTTCACATCGTAATTCTACCATGCATAATATGCAAACAAACGTTTTATCCTAACCTCTTAGACATTATGAATTGGTGACTTCTTATTATTGATGCAGTTCAATAAGTAGAACGATAAATACAAGGGCAATAAACAAGCCAGCATTCGAAATACAGCTTCTTACAGCTACACAATGTATCTTTACAGCTGTTTCCACAACAACTTTCCTGTCAATACCATTAAAATCATGATCAAATATACAACCACATGAGACCTAGAATTAATCTTTGGAATTGATGTTCTATCACGGACTACAGTTTATACAACCGTAGCTGCGTTTCTTTACCCGTTGGTGGCTGTTGACATTGTATTGGTCGCAATTCTGTGCGAGTGTTACAAGGAACGTCGTCTCGCATCGAATATATCAATTCATTTCTGATCATTTGTGTGTCGAGGATCCGAAAAGGTGGGCTTACAACGGTATCTGCAAACAACTGTTCAAATTTTTGGGCCTATTTTACTAAAAGCTGGTGTTTGCCAAACTTCAAAACATTTGCTTAACATTTTCGTTGTCTTGGACTGAAACACTTGTCCAAATTATTCGAGACAATTAACTCGCAAGCAGTCGATCTACATTGTGATTGAGAGTTTGGAACGAACTAAACAGTTGCTATGACGTAAGCAAAAATGTACACAAAAGTTACGAATTTCATCAGTATTAACGATTTGATTACATTTTGATATTAAAATGTTCATCCGACAGCAGAAGTCTGGAACAGTTTTTGATAATTACTTTTTCGTTGTGCACCTCTTGAAATTATTTTTCATACTACACTTTGAGAAACACTGGTATATATTTGTTAATAAATTCATGTGACTTTTGCACGGTCCAATAACCAGCCCAACCTCTTTTTTTTCTATTCTTTCTTCTTCACATCACATTCCTCCAATCTTGCCACTACAACGAATGTTGAATGTACTGAATTTCGGTCAGGTCAGATCAGATCAAGAATGTTCGTAATGTGTGTAACTACAAAATCCTTGAGGACCATGTCCATGAACATGCTCACATGAATTTGGTCCTTAAAAACAATGAATTGTGTCTCTCTTAAAATTAGAATTTATGAGGTGAGGTCTTCACTGTGAGTAAAATGTGGACTGTCTTGTAGGTTGTGTGGTTATGCACTCTTCTACATTATTATGAGCATTTCATGAAGCATCTCACCAAGATCATGTGGGTAGATATCTAAGGATAGGAGGTGATAACAGTCCTCTGAAATCTTGGTAACCATGTAAAAGACCATGACATGTCTGGTATAAGAAGAAGATTGAAGAGCAACAACTTTTTCCCAGGGTAACGGATGAAGCATCGAGTTGAAAGATCACCTCCATCTAGTGTCAATGTTAAAAACTGCATGGAGCTTCGTTTTCACTCTCACATGGAGGTCTTCATAGTGTCCTTCATAACAGGGACTTTGCCCTGTTTTAGATGCTTTTGTTCTGTTTTGCAATAGTAAACCAGTAGCAGTTTTAGCATTTGATGTTTTCATGACAGTTGGGTTTGAACATGGCTGTCTACTGGGTTGTAGTGCCATATATTCTGGTAGAAGTTTATCTGTGTTTCAGATGTCCTTGCTGCCTCCATTATCAAGGAACAGTGATGACAGTGGCAGCAAAGACAGCCATCTTCAGTAGCACTTTTAATAGATTGACATGTTATAATCTATATAATGTATTACAGTATGCAGAATTGTTGGTTGCAAAAATATTCATATGACAAAAGATTATAAGACTAACTCCATAAATCACATTACTATGAACCCAACCATCCCTTTAGACAAATCAAAAGGGGAGGTTCTAGTTCTGAGTGTCATTACTTCATTTGGTGAACCCCTCTTATGTACATCAGGTGATAAATAAACAACAAGTTTCTTAAAGAAATGTGAATGCAAAATATATTCTTTGAAAAATAATCGGTCGTAAAGCTACGCATATGGAGTTTACATTCAAGCCTTTAAGGTTAAAATGAAAAGAAAAAGGACACAATGTTCTGCCCCTAAAATATATATATAACTACTCAGAAGGAAATAAGGGAAACAAAATTAAATAAAGTACATACAGCCTCAAACTCTCCTTGGTGAGAGATAGGGCCACTCCTTCCCCAATTGAACCTCCTACCCAACCAAGTAAAATACCAATTTGAAACACATAAACAATGAAATAGCTACCTATAAATCTCAGGGGAAACAGCAGTACAGGAACTGTACCCAACCGGCAGTCTGAGAGGGTCTTATGCTAGTGAGAATCAGGCAAGATACTCTAACTCTCCCTCTATCCTGCCCACTTACATCCCACACCAGCACACAAAAAGAATGACATCGATCTGACACTTCTAGTTCAGTAGTATAGTCGACCCACATTCAGTTTTGAGGTTGCCCCTGTTCACCTCACAGGGCACAAGAGCCGACAGGGTTGGTTAAACTATGTCAGACACTAAACTAGACAAGAAATTCCCTGCATTTTATGGGTTCTAAAGATACAATATCATGTTTACAAGAACATACTATTAGAGTATATCCTGTGTCAGATTAGTACAGTTCACACTTTCACATCCCATTTCTTCAAAATCTATTTTAATGTTATTTTGCAGTTTTAATGATTAATTTGGAGGATAACTCCCAGAATATTTAAACAATAACAAGAGTAAAAAGCTTTAGTGCTATGGAGTACTCAAATTTAATTAAAATGTGTTCACAGGTAAAATATATGGATGGGGAGAAATGCAACTTCTCATGTTTGTGTTCATACCAAATGAAATATGAAGTTATGAGAAAGGAGCATATCAAAATTCTGAAGAGTGCAAGATGGAAGCGTATTTAATTTTAAGGTAAGATTGAAAAAGAATCTCCATTGTTAAATAAGAATAATGTGTTGTTAGTGCTGTTGTTCACAACCATTTACATATGTGTACTAGGATTTTTGATAATGACAGCTATAAACAGTGGAAAGGAAGATACTTGTGAGTGGGCCTAATACATGTGCAGATTGATAATGTGTGATCTGAACTGGAGAGATTATGAGGAAGGAAAACCAGCCGCACGAGAAGTAATAAATAACTTAACTAATCAATATGTCTGTATTCATATGTAATGACCTACATTTCACCCTGAAGATGGAAGCAGTACATTCCTTCAAAATTTTGGTATGCATTCATAATTCAGGTGACCATAATCAAGACAGCCAAGAAACATTCAGGCCTTGAAATCTTATATCTTATCTGCTGACCGACAACAAGAAAACGGTGATAAGCCTGAGTGACAGGCCACTGGAGGATGCTGCCTATTCAGCCCTGGGTAAAAGCTTGAACTATGTGGAGGCCCCTACAGTGCTGCCCATCGAGGACTTCCTAAGTGGTGTGGAGAGGACTGTTTGCTAGAAGCCGAAGGACAACCTGTCTAGAGCTGAGAGAAGAGCCCTCTGGGCCCTGCAGAATAACGCAGGCCTCATGGTGCTCCCTGCTGAGACAGCACTTTGATGGGGACTTCAGGCTCTTCCAACATGTACTAACCTCTTCCTTTTTGAGGTATGGCAGCTGATTCTACTAGCAGATGGCTGTGGGTTCCCTGCTATCACCTGTCATTGCCAATTTCTTCATGGAACACTTCGGAGAAACGGCTTTGGCTGGTGCAACTCTCAAGCCCCTCTGTTGGTTTTGCTACATGGATGACACATTTGTCATCTAGTCCCATGGTCCAGGCAAGCTGTTGGAGTTCCTCAACCATCTGAAAATTGTCCATGAGAACATCCAGGTTCACCATGGAGACAGAAAAGGATGGCCATCTTCCTTTCCTTGATATTGATATTTACTGGAAACCTGATGGCTCACTGGGCACAAGGTTTATCACAAACCCACCCACACTAATCTATACCTCAATTCCAATTTCCACCTCTACCCGTCCAACAAATAGGCTGTACTTTCCACCCTGATGCACAGGGCTAGATCCCTTTGTGACCAGGAAAGTGCATGGTGAACTGGAGTTACTCAGGACCACTTTCAGGCAGAACAGTTACAGCGACTGGCAGATCCAACAAACCCTCAACCCACAAGTGAGGGTGACACTGCTCCCGGAGAGACCAGCATCAGTTGCCTTCCTGCCCAACATTTCAACGACATTCAACCGTATCAGCAGGCTGCTGGCCAGGCATAACATCAAGTCTGTGGGCCTTCTGCCGAAGAAGATTTCCAGTTTCCTTGGGCCTGTGAAGGACTACCCACGACTCAAGATTATTATTATTATTATTATTATTATTATTATTATTATTATTATTATTATTATTATTATTATTATTATTATTATTATTATTATTATTATTATTATTATTATTATTATTATTATTATTATTATTATTTATTATTGACTGCAAATGGGTTTTTACCTGGTGGCAGTGGTCCTACAATAAGACACAACAGAACAATGAGACACAACAAAACAATGAGACAGAACAAAACAATAAGATACAAAAAACATAAGACCCAACAAAAACAATAAGACACAACAAAACAACACATCACACTCAAAATAAAACAACTCATAAGATTACAAAACCATCTAACCTAAAGTACTTAACTTAAAAATTAATACCAACTAGACATAAGACAATAACAGTAATGAATTACATACG
>NW_019059883.1:172915-183062 GCF_000696155.1 Zootermopsis nevadensis | reverse complement strand
CAAAGCCCCGCTTTTCGGCGTTTTTCGCTTTACGGCGGGGGTCTGGCCCCTACCCCGCCGTATAAGCGGTGCCCTACTGTATAAAGTCCGCCCTCAGTACATGAAAATTTTATCCCAAAGAACTACAGCCCTTCATCACTTGGAGACTGAGACACTTCACTTCCCTTATCACCATCTAATCCCCACTTAATAACCCCTTGCTTGTAACTACTTTTCTGACCCTCTTTCTAAAGGTGCCTAATTTACAGGGGAAAGACTAGCACGCCTGGAGGTAATTGGTTCCAGCTTCTTATGGTCCTATTTACAAAGGAATATTTGCCTACACCCGTTCTTTGTTTCCTAGCCCTAATTTTTCGAGTATGATCGTCCCTGCCCAGGTAGCATGGCTTTAGTAATCTATCCTCTATCGTTTTCCAAGCCCGGACCCTCGTGTATGCTTTGAAAAGGGCGCCCATTCGGGCTATCAATCTACGCTGTGCCAATGTTTCCCAACCAGATTCGTTCGTGAAATTTGCAAATTTAGCTGCTCTCTTCTGCACCCGATTTAGGGCTCTTACATGCCCTTCCCTGTATGGGTCCCAACACTCAGCTCCATATTCAAGTATCAGTCTCACTAGCGATGTATAAGCTAAACGTTTCGTATTGTTATTTCCCTTTTTGAGTATACTCATTACTAAATGGAGAGCCTTCCATGCTTTAATTAGTGTATAATTTACATGATCTGCCCAGCTCAGATCACTGCGAATAAGTATTCCTAAGTACTTAAAGCTATTTGCCTCTGGAATTAATTGATCCCCAAAAAAGTACCTCAGCTTATTCTTCACTCTAGCTCTATTGAAGCTGACTGCTTTACTTTTACCTGGATTTATCTTCATTTCATTTTCTACCACCCATTCCCATAATCTATTCAAATCTGTCTGTAACTTATCAATGTCACTACTATCCATTATTTTCCTTTATATTATACAATCATCAGCGAAAAGTCGTACATTTGAATCAATGTTTTTCCAAATATCATTAACATAAGCTAGGAATAGTAAGGGACCTAATACGCTCCCTTGCGGCACTCCTGACGTTACCCTGACTTCATGAGATAGTTGCCCGTCCACTCTTACTGTTTGCGAACGTCCTAAGAGAAGATGCCTGGTGTATACAGCGTTCCCTGTGAGTGCGGAAAACTGTACATTGGAAAGACCAGCCATTCTATTGAGACTAGGGTCAAGGAGCACCTGGGCCACCGCTATCCTGTCAATATGCTATCAAACCTTCGATCCAGGGGTCAGCTACCTTGGTAGCAATGAGCTGCCACCGAAGGCTGCAGAGTCTGTAGTTTGTCCTGACTCAGGAACTATATCATATAGAGAAGCTATTTCTACTGTGAAGGTCTCCAGTGTGGGTCCTGAAGGTTTCATTACAGTAAGCCATAAAAAGAAGCCCACTTCCGGGACGCCTTCGGTCAACGCAGTTCGACAACCTAGACAGCCGTTGTTAGGGATAACACCAGCGGCCACCTCAGTTAAGCAGCACCGTCAACCTTTGATTGGAATGCGCAGCTATGTCTCACTTCCAATTGTTTCTAAAAGGGAAAAGTCCAAGGCTCTTTTAGTTTCCCATTTTAGTCCGGAGGCTACAGCTGTTGATGTGGAAAGATCACTAAAAGAGCAATTGAGCCTGGTGCAGACCAGCCTGTCTGCACCAGACTTAAAACTAAATTTAATTCATATGCGTCATTTCATGTTTTAGTTGATGAAGATGACTTTCCATCATGAAATTAAATGCTTTCTTCCACCTCAGTTTAATAAAAAAAAATGCTTCCAATCTTTTCGTATCACATGAAGCTTTAGCATTTAGTCAAATTCGTAGTAGATATTATCATCTCAACTATACTAACATAACTCATGATTTCCTGTTCCATGCCACTGCATCTATTTAGCTGTTCTTAAGTTGTTGCATGTTTACAGGTTGATGGAATGATTTTATAATGTCACTCCACAGCGTTGTGAGTGCACTTAAAAAGCTTATCACTCAAGGATTATACTGTAGTATGTTTCACATTCATTCAGCTATTATCTGACTTATCAGGATGCACAGCTAAAAATTGTGAATGTTTAGACCAATTGAATGTCAGTTCTCTGTTAATGCTACTCAGGAGCAGCAAATGTCCTTGAATACTTTGAAACCAAGTGCGTGTGGCTGGTTGCAAATGTACAAAAGTAATCTATAAAAATTCGTGATTTGTCGTCTATCAAAAAATGACGTCATCAAACAATGTTACGTTATATTTGTTGTGTTGGTACAACAATGCGAGTAAACAAATGACTTCAGTAAGACACTAAAGTAACCCCCCCCCCCCTTCGGGAGGGTTAATTTAGTTTCTTACTCAAGATTTTAAAACACTTGACCAACTCCCCTGAAGAAAATTGGGAGATACCACTTACAAAGAGGACAAGAAACTGTTTATTATGGTTAGTATTCTATTTACTCAATTTACATTCCTAGCAGCAAGGTTTGCTAGCTGAGGTGTACTGGCTTTTATATTTTAAAAACTAAATGTCTTGTTTTACCCATTTTCACCAAGTTTATTTCTACAAATGCACATCTGTGCACATGATACTCCCCCTAGATATCCTGGCATAAATATAAACTCACCAGTTGTCAAATTTTTATATAAAGAATAACTGGTTGCCTGTTCCTGATCTGTTGAATTGACCTACATCCAATTGTCTGTTGGTTAAGTAGTTATTTTAGTGAGAAATTTAAGATATGGTGCTCTCTGCCTTCAGAACTTTTTCTCTGGTGTACTTCTTCGTATCTCTGCAATCCTGTATACATATTTCTCCTGAACCTTTTAACTGCCACACAGAATAATGTTTCTGTACATAAAAGTTGTGTGTTCAATACATTAAAGTCTAATGAATAAACCATGGTTTGATGAAGAATGTTCAAAATTAATAGATTGAAGGAAGCAAACAAAATTTTAATGGTTGCAGGACCCAAATAAAACAAATACGGATGATCTATGCAACATGAGATGTGAGGCTAGAATCTTTAGGAATAAGAAAAGGGAATACCTGAAGGGCAAAATTGCTGTACTTGAGACAAATAATAAGGAAAAAAAAATCAGGGATCTGTACAGAAGCATCAGTAACTTTAAGAAAGGATATCAACCCCAGACCAATTTGGTAAAGGATGATAATGGCTATTTTCTTGCAGATTCAATAAAAATTGTGAATAGGTGGAAAAATTTCTTTAGCGAGCTCTTAAATGTTCATGAGACTGGTGATATTAGACAGATTAAAATGCATACAGCTGAACTGTTGGTGCCAGAACCTAGTTTAGGTGAAGTGGAACTAGCCATTAGGAAGTTGAAAAGTTATAAATCTCCAGGTATTGATCAGATTCCAGCAGAATTAATTAAAGCAAGTGGCAAAGGGTTACATATGAGGATCCATAAGCTTATTCAGTTAATTTGGGATAAGTAAGAGATGTCACAACAATGGAAGGAATCCATAATTATTCCTATTCATAAGAAGGAGGGCAAGACAGTGTGGTAACTACTGAGGAATTTCTCTGCTATCAACCTCATACAAAATTCTATCAAACATTCTTTTGGCAAGATTAACCCCATATGCGAATGAAATTATTGGGGATCATCAGTGTGGGTTCAGACGAAACAGATCAACGATTGATCAGATCTTTTGCAATCATCAGATACTAGAGGAAAAGTGGGACTGTGCATCAATTATTTATAGATTTAAAAAAAAGCATATGACTGTTAAGAGAGAGAGTTCCAAGATACTTCTACTCAACATTTGCAGATGCTTTCGTCTGTTTCTAATGTCAAATCATGTTGTTCTTTGGTTTCTGCACATAAATATTGTTTTATTAAAGTTTATTTCTAACCCCCATGTTTTATATTCTTCATTAAGTTTTCGGGTCATATATTCAATATCTTCATAATCTAGGGCCACTAACATCTGGTCATCTGCAAAATTTAAGGTGTATATATTATCATCATCCAGAGGTACTCCCATGCCATTACATTTCTTTCCCTGTGTTATGCCTTCGTCACTTTGAAACCCGGCAGCAAGATCTTATTCCCAATTTCAATATGGGAAATATTGTCTTTATATACATTTTTGATAGTTTGTATGATGAAGTTTATTCGACTTTCTTCTACGGCCTCCCACAATTTAATGACTGGGTCTCAATGTCTGATGCTGATCCAAAACAAGGCATTTACAACTTAAAGCGACTGAGGTTTTTGATTAAAATTGCTAGGAAGTCAAGTAGTGTTATAGTTGTACATGCATATGTAAATAAATAACATGATTGAAATACAAATCGCTTTTTTTAAATTTTAGCGAATATTTTTTCATAACAAATTAGGTCATATTTTGCCTTTTCTGGGTCATATTTCGCTATTTTTGGGGGCATATTTGCATGCATATTTCTCGGTTCTTTTAGGTCATGAATATCTGGACCCTACTCATCAATTACACCCAGGGCTACTTCTACTGCTTTTTGGAGACATTGGACTATATGTGAATATTGATCTTCTACCGAGATAAAGTCAACATCATTTAGTTTTTCATCTAATATTCTCTTATAAAGGTAATCTATACAGCTGTCTTTTAGCGGGTCCAAATTGTATTTCATATATTTTAATTGTTTTAGATCGGGATCTTTAGTTTCTAGTTCTTGTTTCTCTTTGAATGTAAAAAATGATCACTACTGCAGGTGATCCCACTATGTGCACAGACATAATGTCCTTTTAATGTTGACAATTGTATAATAATGTAATCAATGATAGATTTTAATCCTCTTAGTTTCTTGGTGCCAAGTAAATTTATGTATTTCCTTGTGATCATAAAATCCATTTAGTATTTTTAAGGAAAACTTTTGGCATAGGTCAGTAAGTCGTCTCCCATTTTAATTTGCAGTAACCTCGTCATATTTTCCTACTAACGGGTCGTTATGCTGCTTACCAATTTTGACATTGAAGTCGCCAAGTAATATTCTTTCTCGTCCGTTTCCAATATCATTTATTACTGATAATAGCGTATCGTAGAATTGACCTTTTGTGGTTAGTATCTCACTTTCATTTACACCGTGTACACTTACTAGGCTATTATTACTTTCGTTCCATAGATATTCTTATTTATTTTATTATTCTCTTATCTATGCAATCCTAATTCGTTATCCATTTCTTCAATTTCTTGTTTATTAATATAGATATCCCTGATTTGGCTCTTTCACTTTTATGTACATCACTATATATATATGTACAAATCCTTTGTATTCTTCTATTTCAGAGCCTTTTTTGTCTCGGTCAATATGCATTTATCTGTATCTCATCCAAAATCTCCCTCAGTTTTTCGACTGATTCCTTGAACATTCCTTGTAATAAAATTCATAGTCCTTTTTCTTGTCCTTTGTCGTCTTCGATAAAATCTATCCGGCTTATTCTTCTTGGGGCGTTTAGCAATTGTTTAATTTTTTACGAGTGCCGAGGAGCTAGCCCGACGCCTCAACCCCCAAACTTGGAGAACCAGGGTATCTTTCTTAGTCTGGCACCAAGTTAAGTTGTTTAGTCGGTTGTTTTTTATGGTCAAAACCCTAACCAAATCCTCGTTTGTCGCCATGGGCTTACCAAAACAAAGTTAGGACAAAATTGTTTAGATATTTATGAAAGAGGAATTACCAAAATAAATTTTCATCGTGTCTGGTCTAGTGTAGACTAAATATATTATGTATCAAATCTATCAAGAAGCATTTCCGGCTTTTCTGGTAAAGACAGTATGACATTCATAGACCTAAATAAAATTTTCTAGGGCGATCAGCCGCGTCAAATGGTTACACAATAAAACCGACGTTTCAGGGACCGTCTTTGTCATCATCAGCCCTGAAACGTCGGTTTTATCGTTTAACCATTTGACGCTGCTGATCGCCCGAGAAGATTTTATTGAAAGCTTCAAATCATGTATTCATAGACCTTTTTTAATTTTCAGAAATGTAATTTACGTTCCTTCACGACAGTGCCTATAATTCATAAGACGATGTCATGCTTGTCGGTTACTTCAATGTCTGTCGTTGACTGATAATAAATTTAAAAGAACCAAGGTAATAAAAATATTGTTACGTATTGGAATTCAAGGAAAATTTCTTATTTGTATAAGTATTCAAACCGAGTTGTACTCGGTACGTGTACTATCAGCTTCAGTAATTAGTGGCACTGCATTCTGTATTTGTGTGTTTGGTATGATACACATTGCAAGCAGCGATTATTTCTTTAAACAGCATTAACTAGTTGATGTTTGAAATATTTTTTGATCTTATTCGGATTCAGGAAGCCCTTTCCCCAAATGTAAATATTTACCACAAATATAGACAGTGAAACACAACAAACTCTTGCTGTAAAAAATCGTTCAATGACGATGCTACCCATCAGACCCTTCATGGTTGGTCATGTCGGTAAGATGGATGTGAGGTTCTCACGGCGGTTAGTATGATGGTGGGTGTCTCCTGGGTTGTACCGTTCACTGCACGAAGTACATAGCGAGAACGCATTATGGGCTGGTGGTGTCTGCCCGTCCGTCTAACCAGTTGATTCTACTCGAGAACCGCTAGACGTACGAGGCTCGTCCACAAAGTAAGTTTCCCTGGGGCCGTTTACAGAAACAAAACACAATTTCATGGAAATATTTATTGCAACAGATACAGCAAGTGTCCAGCTATTTTTCAACATATTCGCCACCGGAATTGAGACATTGGTCATACCGTGGGACCAACTTTTGAATACCTGTGTCGTAGAAGTCTGCCGCCTGGGATTGGAACCACTGTGTGACCACCATCTCCGCCTCTCTGTCATTCTCAAAACGCTGACGCTGACGCTGACCGGACAGGAATTTCTTGAGGTGTAGGAAAAGATGGAAATCACTGGGAGCGAGGTCCGGGCTGTAGGGTGGATGATTAAACACCTCCCAGCTGAACTCCTGCAGGAGACTTGCTGTCCGTCGAGTCGTGTGCGGCCTAGCGTTATCACTGACCGCACTTCACAGTCGGCGGGAGCTGGAATAAGAACCTCCATCTTCAACAGCTGCAACGATGCTACTGTGAGAACGCGGGAAGTGCCGTTAGTGCATGCGCCATGCTACGTCATTGCTCTATCACGTACGCACAGTCGCTTCGCGCAATATAAGGTTTGCTAGCTGTGGGACGAGTGGAAAACTTACTTTGTGGACGCGCCTCGTATCTGAATGAAATTTGATGTGGAGGTTTGGTCGTTCTGCACGGCCTCAAAATTGTGTTTTTGAATATCCTACAAGCGGTGATAAAAATCACGGATGAGGAAATTCGTAAAGTAGACGCTGATGTGCTACAATCTCTTGGTCAAAGTGGGAACTATCGAACTAGGAGTATTTAACACCTATAAATGCACGTTGCAAAGAACGGAGGAGAAAACAATATGTAATCTCGTGTGGAGTACGTTTTCCAAGAGTTAAATAACCGTTTATAACAAGCTACTGAGATCAGTTGGGGCGGCTGAGAAGAGATGGCGTAAGTGTGAAGAAACTCACTGAATGACCTGTAGCTGAAAACAATTTGTCTTATTAATATCGGGATATTATACAAAGTTTACAGATGTGTTTCCTTTGCTGTTTTGTGTCTCACACTGTCTCTGACATTCCGCAACTGGACCGTACCTAGAGTCAGCTGAATCCAGTCCATATCCTCGCACACAACACAGTCCCACTCATTTTATCCTCCTTGATTCTGTCACTCTAATATTTGACAAGGAATACATAAAGGTTTTTGTTAGGAAATTTTCTTCTCCTTATTAGATCGAAATGTCATTCTCAGCACTTTGTTTTATACTACATGCTCTATCGAGTAATCTCACAGCCATCCTGCCTAAGTGCAAGTCTTGTGAGGCTTTTACGAACTGGGTCCTTATTCATCATTTCGTATCGACTGGCTGTAGCTGCTTTTTAGAAGAGGTCTTTCTTCGAAATTTGTATAAATTTATGAAAAATGTTACAAACTTAATATTATAAAAAGGTTTGCGTATCACTCAATAACTTTCATTGACAAAATTCGTTTGTGTTAATGATTCATTTACAGTTAGATATTTAATTTACTTGATAAACTGATTATCATTATGTAGTGATAAAACACCACTAAACTGAGCACGAAACGCAGCAATGGTTAAAGATTAAACTTAGTTATGAAATAGTCAGTTATTTGTTTTCGTTTCAAGCTTTGGATTAATCTTCGTATTTTCAAACTATTCTATTTTTTATTTATATTTATTGCTGTAGTGTCCAACTGCTGAAACCTTGACATTTCTTTGAAGAATTTATCAAAACGCGATCTATGTTTCTGGTCGATACAGTTTTGAAGGAAATTTAATTTTATGACACATTTTATTCATCGTTCACAACGTTATGCCGTTCTTTGGCCACCCCTGGTGGAAGGTTTACGTCACTTCAGAAACATCCGAAATGTTTATAAATGTGAAAAGAATCCATGTTAAGGAATATATCATTGCAGGTAAAACAGCTGTATTCATCAGTCTGCTGCCTATGCATGACAGCAGAAAAAGGTCGTCGCAAACACAAAACAATACCCTTATCTTTTGTCGTGGGAGTAAGCCATTCTTCATCGCTCAACAACAGCCATAAAATAATGATAAGAACGCGAAGCAAGACTGAGCTGCTTCCTTCATAACACAATAAACAACTTCGTACACCCAACGTAATGCAAAGGATCATAAATATTTTCTGCTATACTGTGCACATGAACAATACAAATCTTTCTTTTCTCTGGCTTTTAATTTACAATTTCTAAATACACGTACCAAGAAGAATGCTTGCGTTCCTTCCCCTCCCCTTCACTCCGAGTCATTGTTCACGTGAGTCAATAAAACGAGAGTTTTTTTTGCAGACATCAAGATTACCCAGCGTCGGCTTCCTACACATCTCAATGTACATTTGAAGTAGGTCTTTGTGCAAAAATCTCAGGTCATTCAACAGGATTTACACTGCAATGGAACCGAAGTCCTTATTCTGATAAAATTTGTTTGGTATTAAATTTTTAATGTTGAATTTCATGTTATGTGTGTTACTGTCCGCCAATTAAATCAAAGGACTGGGCGAGTCATACGTTAAAATGTACGGAACAGATTAAAAATAACCATAAAATCTTGGACGGAAAACCTGAAGGGAAGAGACCTAGGCGTAAATGAAAATGTGATATTCAAATGGGCAATTGAGGATTGGATTCATCTCGCTACGACAGAGACCAGTGGCGGGCTGTTGTGAAAATTTTACTTCAAGAGTGAGCAGACGCCATTTTTCATCTTTCTCTCTCTGCGCCAGACGTCTTCGTTTGTGACGGCCACCTCCAAAGAAAAGGGAATTCCCTGCAAAGACAGGTTATGTGCATGACAAAAGGACTAGTATTTTACTTTTATTGTCTTCCGGGTAGAAACTCAAAATGGATAAGCACCAGGATATGCAGGTCTCAAGGATATATTCCTAAAGAAAACAAGTTATAGATATGGGCAAACAACTTTGAGTGTGGATGGCGTCACAATTCTAGGAAATTCACTGCGATTCTACGAGTCTTTCAAAATGCATTTGACCTCAAGAAGTGAACAGCGAATAAAATAAAATCTTGAAATACAAACAGAACATTCGCGCAAGTTACACTGTGGACACGACTTTTACTGCTACCCAGAACTTAAATATGAGATTTATGTTTTCAGTAAGACGTGGCAAAATAGGGGTCCGCAGTGGCCGCTCGGTCTGAGGCGCGGGCCTTGGGCCGCTTCGTCACTGGGACCGTGGGTTCGAATCCCACTCAAGCCATGGATGTCTGTCCGTGTCTTTCTGTGTTGTGCTGTCCTGTGTACAGGTAGAGGCCTTGCGACGGGCCGATCCCTAGTCCGAGGAGTCGTACCGAATGTCTATAGATCAAGTCAACGAAAAGTTGGGGCCCGCAGTGCTCAGGCACTTGAAGAACAGGTCGTTCCCAATATCCCAGTGGCAAAATATTTCGTCGAGAACGCTACGAGCCGCTCGTAACCTTCGCTCACGCTCCAAGTATTTTGTCCATAACAATAACGGATCAGGGTTTATGAAGC
>NW_019059883.1:134287-172880 GCF_000696155.1 Zootermopsis nevadensis | reverse complement strand
AGAAATATAATCTTATTCATAGCATTTATCGATATTACAGACGCTCAAGTAGCGCTAATGTGTGCAAAATCCGAAATAACGAAGATTGGTTCTGTAATTATCGCCTAATTGCGAGGTTATGTCCGTTCATGTTTTTATTCCTTCACTGTATGAAATTTAATGGTGGAAATTCCTGTTAAGATTGCAATTATGATTAAACTTTTGACCAGTCACGAAGACTACACAATTTAAGGCGCACTCCGTATGAGAGAACACAAGTAGGTGTAGGATCGGGACATGAACATCGGTTTGGTAACATTTGTTTCAGTATTAGCTTACCTGAGGAGGAGTACGTCTAATAGTCTACTTCGTGAAAACTATTGAAGAATAATTAGTTTTGATGTGTGTAAGCTAATTATATCCATGTTTCTCAAATCAGGGCTTTGCACTGACAGTTAAGTTTGCAGAGAAAATTGTAAGAATCACTTACAAAATTGTTGGGAACAGTCCATAGCTGTTCAGAATTGGTGATTCTTAGCCTCTTCTGAACTATGGACCAACAAGAACATAGTTTTCATCTCTAAATATTATTGACGATGGTGCTGAATTACTAATTTCAATTTTTTCTACTTTTTAACCGTCCCAGGTCGGGCTCGTTAGAAGGGCTAATATCGATCTGTGGACACTGGACATAGAGGCTAGCAAGCCTATTCCTTAGTGTCCACAGATCGAGATTAGCGGTTTCTAGAGGGCCCGACTGTGTGGATTCATCTGAGAAGGGTTTAGAGTCATCTCCCGAAACCTAGTGTACTTATGAGGAAACTTAATAATAACAGAAAAAGTCAAAAAATTTAAATTACTAATTAGGAAGAATGTAGTAAGTTCTCGGAGGACAAACGTATATTAGAAATAAGATAAAATGAACATTAAAAAATTAAACTGTAACTTTCATTTGCAGTGATGCATGTTTATTTTTAATAAAACAATGTAAGTAAGTTATTAAAAATAAAGTCAGTACTCGTCAAAGTGAAATATAATATTGATCGGGAGACACAATAAGTCAAGAAACTTAAACATTTTTATGAAATTTTGGTAAGTTCAAAATAATAATTTTTTATTCCAGTTTACAGTAGAAAAGAATTCGTGGAGACTCATGATTGTGTAATTTTTGTCTGAAATAGGGGAGAGGCGAATTTTAAATGTTTCTGTGAACAACACTGAACTCCTTCACCTATGCACGAAAACATACTGCCTAACAATCCACACCATGAAAGCCATTAATTTAAAACCGCAACATGAAACATGATTTGTACTAGTAACGATATATTATTGGGGAGATCAAAGATAAGAGGTTGAGATGGGTCGAGAACGTAGCATGCATAGAAGGGCTGATAAATGCGTTCAGAACTTTTGTTAAAAAATACGAAGGGAGGAGATCACTTGGAAGGCTCTAATGGGAGTATAATTTAAAAATGGATCTTAAAGAAATAGACTGAGTACGTGGTCAAAATTTTTGTCCTGCTGGGAAACGAAACCCAGCCGTCCAGCTCATAGTGTATTGAATTATCCACCCCGGCTACTAAACTGAATGAAGAGGAAACCAACGAGCAAATTTTTTGTACCATATTTCTCATTTTTCTAAACGTTAGGTCAAAAATTCTCGCAGGTAAATAAATAAAAGAAAACATCTATATATACAGGCTCTTTCAGTTCACGTTACGAATAATCACCCACAACCAAACATCCAAGCAAAAAGCTAAGGTCGGAGTTCTGCGCAAGCGCAAGACGTAGTCCATTGCTAGGTTACACTATTCCTGCGTACAAAAAACATTGCTGAAAATGGTAAATGGTACCTTAAAATTACAACGGGGTGTGCTTACACTAATGGGACATTTGTCTTGGCGGAAGTCATTCACTTTTTTAATCTAGCGGCTGTAGCTCTGGTGGTGGGATATTATCGAAACAAGCAACGTGACCTTTGTGAATACGATTTTGGTTCAATGGCTGTCAGAGAATTGAACCCAGAAGTCTTTGGATCTCTTTGGTGATTTTCTTTGTCACTTGGGCGGGAAATCACGTCGGTTGAAGTCCGTCATGATTGGGAAAGGAGGGCTGTGACCCTTCTATTTTATACCCTGGCATTTGCCTTACAACTGAAGAAAAACACGGAAAACTTATGCGCTCTTTTAGTATGGTGTTTTTGTTGCTGTGTCCTTGGAGTGGAAAACCGGTAGTATATCAGTTCTGCGAAGTTAACTAAGCACCATTGTTTATAGGCTAGTTATGATATGCCCAAAATTACGGAAGTATGCTACTTTGTGTAGTTATGATTATTTTTATAGTCATGGGCAGTATCTCTAGGACGGGTTAGAAAAAGATAACATAGCAGAATTTGTGTGTTTTTGAAAGACAAGGAAAACTACGTTTTAACAGGAGAAAGGAAAAAGGGACCCGGGCTAAGGGCAAAGAAAAGACAGGAGCTTCCTTCCAAACTTCTGATATGATCTGAGCCATGGAGTACAGTTCTCCATTAAAAACTAATAGTCGCGCAGAAATCCAACTAACCGCTCGCCAAACTAAAGGTCTATTACCGTTTTCACAGAATTACTCTAGTGGTCCGTATCCTGAGACAGATTAATCGTTAAGCATTCTCACGTACCCTTTCTTCAAAATACAGTTCAATATTTTCCTACAATCTATGCTTAGTTCTTCCAATTTGTTTCTTTCCTTCATTAGATTTATGGACTAAGACAGCATGTCGACTGCGCTGTCACAAACGGTGACTTCTAGAAGGTCGTTAGCTGATTTATAAACAGTTAAAAAAGAAAGCAGTCTGTCAACTCTAATCGATAAACATCTCGAAAAGCTTAAACCATTCGATCGCCTGATGAAAACAACTTCAGACATCTGATAAGATTTGGTGGAGTAACAAGTACTATAAGCAAAGAGTCGCCCAAGATTTTAAGTGACAGGCGAGACAGATCTACTAAAAAGCGTAGGAATCGAGGTTTTTATTTATTTAATTGATCTATTTGGACAATGGTAGGACTCAGGATTGTATTAGGGTGGCTGATAAATCCTTTGAAAGTGTTACAAAGTTCAAATATTTGGGAACAACAATAACAAATCAAAATTATACTGATGAGGAAGTTAGGAGGAGATTAAATTCTGGAAATGCTGGCTACTTCTCAGTTCAAAATATTTTGACTTCACGTCTGATTTCTAAGAACCTGAAAATTAAACAATAATTTTGCTTGTTGTTTTGCATGGGTGTTATATATGGTCTCTCACTCTGAGGGAGGAACATAGATTACAGGTGTTTGAAAATAGGGAGTTGAGGAGGATATTTGGGCCTAGGAGAGAAGACGATGGGACATGGAGAAAACTGCATAATGATGAGCTTAATAATCTGTACTCATCCCCCCGTATTGTCAGGGTGATTAAGTCGAGAAGAATGAGATGGGCGAGGCATGCAGCGCGCATGGATGGGACAAGAGATGTGTACCAGGTGTTAGAAGAGACCGCTGGGGAGACCTAGACGTAGATGGGAGGATAATGTCAGGCGCGGTCTTTGGGAGATAGGAATCGAAGGAGACTGGATTTTGTTGGCCCAGGGCAGGGTTCGGTGGAGGGATTTAGATAATTCGGTGATGGACCTTCGGGTTCGGTAAGCCATCTACTTAGTTACAAGACAGCGAACCGTGGAGTGTGAAGTTCGTGGAGAGCAGAGCGATAGAAGCAGAGATTTTGTCTTTGGTTGAGACCCCACTATATAAACATTACTTACATAACAATAGTTTTGTACGCATTTCTGATCTCTTACATGCTTCATGTTTCATCCAGCTCGTCTTTCTTGACTTGATCCCAGAAGTAATAGCCCCAAAATTATGTCTGACAAAGAATGCAGCTCCTGCAGCCTTAGTCTACTTCCTCTTCCAAAGTCCAAATATTCTCTTCGTCTCCCTTTCCTCAGAGGCCGTGAATCTTGTTTCTTATTTGGGAGAGACATCGAACGTTACATCAATTCAAAACAACATTCTTCAGGCACGTTCGCATTCCTACAGGACGCCTGTTAATTTCACCTTCTCCGTCCACCTGAATGGATTTTCTTTATAATTGGTACGGAGGTTTTGCCACTGAAGGTGAATCCAAACCCGTAGTATTAAATTTCCTGCAATTGATAATGCCAAGAGGACGGATGCTGAAATTTGTGAGGGGGGAGGATGATAGACCGAGATGGCGCCATTACCCATGATGACGTACTGCCAGTTATGACGTCTTCGTCAGTAATGGCGTTCGCTTACAAGCAAGAAATAACTCTAAAATTATGAAATCTGGTTTGTTTTCTATATAAAATACCAAAGAGACAGATACTCAAACCTGTGAGGTGGGAGGATGGTTGTACAAATTAATATCAGGGACACCATTGTTACCTTTATTGCCATAGTTACAATTTCAACTAAGTTGAGAGTTACCATGAACAACAGTATTATCTCGCATGCAAGTGTTGTGTTTGTGTCAGTGGTTAATATATTTACCAACTTAATCAGATTATGAAACAATTAAGAAATAAAAATGTAAAACATGGTATCACTGTTGTTTTTTCCATAGCGCACAGTATTCTTCCAGCATGTTATGCCAACATTGAAATATTAATAAACGCTCGATAACTATTACGCTTTGAGCATAATTACTTACTTGATAATAACGTTATTTTGGATTTTGGAGCCGTGTAGACTCGTCAGTAGATGCCAGCGTTTCGGAGAAACGTACTGTCTCCGTGTTTAACCCTGAAGATAAAAACAGTATGTTTGTCCAAATTGTTGGCATCTACAGACGAGTCTACACGGCTCCAAAACCCAGCAGAACACAATCAGTACAATTAACCTCACCGCCGTGAGAACCTCGAATCTCATACCCGCTTAGTTTTTAATTGTAAATAGTGAACATAACTTTGTATGACGGTGTAGTCCATCGCCAATAGAAGAATAATTGAAAAGTTGTGACATTACGTATGATCGATACATTCACCAAAAAGCCATAAAGATAAAATATAATTTATTTATTAATTATGTGGGCTACGCGAGCTCATCCGAAGTTGGAACATCTGGTGAATGTAGAAGACTGATCTGTTAAATACATAGTTTTGGATATTAAAATATGGGACAGAAACAATTTCATTGTTTCGATAATAGCCTATGCAGTTTTTTTAAAAGAGTATCCTACTGATGACCGAGTACTTAAGGTAGAAAAATTTTAAATACATAAATTATTTTATCTGAAAACAAAGCTTCATGGAAGTGAAATTGCTATTGTCAAATTCTGCATAATTCCGACAGGAGACAAAACTCATTTTCCAAATACTTTAGTTTGATAGTGACAACACTGAATCGCCTAAATGTGTAGGAACTTAAGTTCGCTGTGTTGCCAGAAAATAGCAAAGCGCTGGTGTCGAAGAATTGAATAGAAGAATAAACATGTTGAAGCCGGTAAGCAGGTGCAGATGTACGTTCACACGTGCATGTAGCCTGTACAGTACCGACGGGTTATGCGCAATACAAAGAAACGAAGATAAATACGCATAAGTTTAAAAGAATGCATACCAAATACGTCAGGGAATTCAATAGTAAATTGTGACGTATTATGAAACATTACTCTGTGTGCATGCGAACTGTAAGTGCATGTACTGCACACAAGATCTGGAACAACAATTGAGTCCCGCCATGAAGAAGGGGGTGGCGAGGTAAACAATGGAACAATACAAGGAAACTGACACACCTGTATCTTACTAAGGTCACGGTACGGCAGCGCCGCCATGACAGAGTGGCAATGAGGTGTATTGTTTCATAGTGTATTAGTGTGTTGATCCAGAACTTAAATTATCGCCAATTAGCGACCCTCACAGTGTGACGTTTTGTGGTATTGGCCTTAGATCAATGTCTGCAAATGTTAGCGTGGTTCACAAATGTATCCGTCCATGACACCCCACCAAATATGACATTATTTTTCTAGAATGTCTCGTGTGGCTTCAGCATACTGAGTAATATAAACTTTGTAAAATAATACATTCACCAAAATGTTTCTTCTTAAGTAACTCTATGGAACACAACCCTTCTTGAGCATCTAGATGCTTAGCTGGTTAAGATATTCTGTAACTTTTATCGGGCACGGAAGGTCATTACCAGGTTTATGGTAGCCTACCACTTCTCCTTACTCCGAGACAGGTGAATCCATCTTACATATATAACTTTTTTATTTCGTGCCCTTCTTAATATAATCTTCTCACCTGCATGTAAGTCTTTCAAGTGGTATGCCCCCTTGACGTTTTCCTACTATAATTCTATAAACATTTCTGTTATACGTGTTACTTTCCTCGCCAATCTCATCCTTTCTGATCCTACCTCATTCTCCCTCATCTGATCACCTAATATAAATAATAATTAGTGAATAGTACAAACCATAAAGCTTCTCACAATGTATATTCTGCATTCTGTTTGGCGGTTCCAAATACCTTTCTCATACACAAATCGACTTAAGGCTGTACGTATTCTTCATGTAGTGAGAGTGAAGATTTACACACAAACATAAAATTAACATGCAATAGTATAGCAGCAAACAACGTAGAATTAATATAGTACGTAAGTATCATAACTTTACTCTGTGCTTTGTCTCATTACATGTTCACAATTGTGATCTGAGCGTTAATATATCAACTAACTAATCCTACACAACAATGCAGTGTAAGATAATAGAACAATTACAATTTATTTTATTTATTTGTTTTTTTAATAATACAGCTCATGCTATGCCTTTAGCGTGTGTACCAAAAAGAGATCGCTTTGTTAGGAGAATCGAACGTTTTCATTAGTTACCGATTTTCAATGCATCTTACCTTTTTGACTATCAACATACGTATAGTTGAAGATTTCTGTCTTCTGGTTTGTTGCGCTGTGTAGTCCGGTCGATGTTTACCAACGTTTCAGAAGTCATAGTGCCTCCGTCATCAGGGCGATGGATATGCCAATAGGGTGTGTGGGGCTAGGTTTATAGGTGCTAGAATGTGAATGGAGTAGCCTGCCCCGAGTCAATGGGATGTCAAAACATTTACAAACACGCCGATGTTGTTCTTCAGGATTGGAATACCTCGTGAGCTTGTAGGTAGACAATAAAGCTTCGGATAACCACAGTGCCTCTATCTTCAAGGCCTGAAGACAAAATTTTAATTCAAAACGTTGGAATCTACTTACAAGTCCACAGCATGTTACAAGCCAACAATATCGACTTCTTTACCGCCGTTAAAATCTCTTATCTCACACAGCCTTACATTAAATTTATTAAGAAGTTTATAATCATTTATACCTCCTCAAAAATTCACAACGTTCTACGAAGTCACTTCAGGCTGATCGCATCTGCTGATTCCTGAAGATGTGAAAGGTGACGTCGCTTTGCAGTCCGTCCATAAAGAGAGCAACTCCATGACAGTTTAGAAACAATACTGTCGACGGATAGCTCTCTTGATAGTCCGGACTGGTGCTCGCTCTACTTCTCTCTGCTGCCATCCTGTTTCTTTGTAATTTTACTTTCCTCATCTTCGTTTCTTAACCCTCTTTCTGCAGTAGAAGAGCACGATCTCATGTCGCAGTTGATAACTTGCTGCACTGGCAGCTGAAAAGGAAAGTCTGTTGTGGATGGTAAACATATTTGAAAGATACCTTCTGCCGATCATAATGGCTGTGCGTGGACCGCTCTGTAACTGGGATAGCCGTTTCAATTTCGGTCCGGGCGTCGATAGATGTCCGTCCTTTTCAGCGATGTGCTGTGTAAAACAGCTATTGCGATTATACAATCTGAATATTGATTCTGAAACAGAAGATACCAATAGACGTAATCCATAATAATTTTACAACGGGAGTAAGAACATGTATTCTTATGGCTCTGTCAGCAGTGAAATGCATTTCTTACTGCTGATGTATTATACTTGTACCGTCGCAACAGCCTGATTATGTATGGTTGGGAGTTCTCTGTTCTAGTAAGTACCTGTGACGCTCGGTTTACATGTGCTGTTCTGAATAATGAGAGGGAGGATGTAACAGGAAACTTGAGATAACTGCACAATTAGCACTTAATTATTTGTGTTCTTCATTGAACATTATTAAGGTGATAAAATTAAGGAGGATAAATATTTTCAGAATTGTTACAGTAAAGCTGGAAGAGACTACTTGGAAGATACAGGCGTATAAGGAAGGGTAATATTAAAAGTGAATCTTAAATGAATAGGATGTGACTGACAATATGGACTGGATTGATCTGGTTCAGAATTAAGATTAGTGGCGGGCTCTTGATAACACAGTAGCCTATTCAAGCTTCGGGTGTTATAAGACGCGTGGGTTCAGCTGAGAAATTATTAGCCTCTCAAATAGGGCAATGCTGCACTTGGTTAGTTGTCAGTTTATGTATGGAGACAAATTACATGTGCCTTTAACGCAATACGTACAAGAATACAAATAATTATTTATGTCTATGCAACTGCTGTATTCCCTAGAAAATTACTATTAGCCCATTCTATTTGTAGTACTTGAAAATGATCCTTAATTTTACAACGTAAATGCTTGCAGTAAATAAAATATTACGTCAAACATAAGTCTGGGTTGGATATGAAGATTTACTCACGACTGCATGATAGACTGCATTAATAGTCCAAAATTAAGAAACTGAACTTTGTTTCCGTAACCTTCAAGCGACAGAACTTTTTATACTACTGAATTAAAATTTATGACCTGGCACAGTAAATCAGTCGCAATGTTATCAACCATTAAGTATGTGCAATTTGCGCTAAGTGCCATAATACATTATGAAACAAAACGAGTTCTTTTCCTCAGTTCACTATTTTTAGTTTTGTCATTGATCCTAAGTTATACGATCGTGTGTGATCGATATTATGTGATCTTCACACGATGTGCATGAAATAAAAGCATATATTGCTGTTATGTATGTGTGTCTGTCTGTCTATCTGCTCGCATGACTCAACTCGAGACCCGCTGAAAGGATTTCGATCATATCTGGTGTGGATGGTGTGCCATTGGGGGAAACCCTAAAATCGTAATTTTCAATTTACTAGAATTGGTAAAACCATAATGCCGGATGAACAAATGTGTGAGGTGGGTTCGACACTAGCATAACCTGCAATAGGGTTATAAAATGATGTATAGTTATAGATTTTCGTTAATACGAAATTTTGAAACAGCACTTCTTTGTAACATATGAAATAACAACATGGTTGTTGCGTAAGAAATAATTTTTATTCAAAGAAAATTCGGCCCCATGATCCTAAGTTTATAAATCCAGCATGTTACTACAAAGATAGCGTGGCTTCTGACTGAGTAATACTGATTTATAACACTTAAAAAGACTGCTAGGATCTCGTGTTGTAAAGTTGTGTAAGTAAAATAACTGACGTAATTTTGTATTAATAATTTACAATTTGAAAAGGACTCATATGTGTATTCTGGTATAGATTACACTTTTCCAGTCTTGTTATATAGCGTAGTATTTACAATTTCTTTATTGAATGATTGGGGATGGAATATTTGTTCACCCCCGAAACTTCCATAATTTTAGTGCTGTATTTACAAATTTGAAATCAAAATCTTTGACAACAAGAAATCAAAAGTTGCATAATGCAACTATTTCAATAAGATAGCTTTTATTTTTGCCCTAAAATAATAAAACATAATTTTTAAATACGCACATATTTTACTTAAGACTAGATTTCTATAAACTGAGCTCTACCAACTGATAAGACCGTTTCGAAATCTATTTAACGTTTCTGTCACGCCACTTTATTAGTAAGAATATCGACCTAACGGAAATTCTGACAGTTATAATCCGTTAACTGTAGCAATCACTGTCACTCGGTCAATTTAACAGTTGGATGAGACGCCACCCAGTGAAAGATGGTGCGACGTAGAGCATGTTTGTGCTGGAGCTATGTATTTAGGAGTTATGTGGCCTATACGCTATGGGACGCTTCTCCGAAGAATCCCATAGAGTTTAGCGCGAAAGGTTTACTTTGTGAGCAAATTTGAAGTTTCCTCTGGTCAGATCTAGTTTTTTTTTATCATTGCGCCTGGCCATGATATTATGTATCAAGTAACTTATTATCAGTAGTTAAAAAGAAGAGAAGTGCGAAATCGAGGTTAGTGTATTAACTAAAAATATTGTTTGATCTATCAGTGTTAAAATATAAAACACCGCGATATTTTACATATAAAATAAGTTGGATTTCTGCGTACGTGGAATGCAAAGACGAATTAATACTGTCAATTAAGTGTGCAGCTGGAAACTTATAACGATAATTTAAGATAGCTATTTTGGAAACAACACATAACTTAATAACAATTGTATTATCCATAAGTTGCTATTTAATGAGCCTCAGGGTCATTGTTTGATTCTATCTCGTTGACGGATAATTTTAGGGTGGAGTAATAACAATAATAACAAGCTCAGAAAATGTATTTCTTGCCGGAACACACATACTATCTTAATGTGTTTTTTGCAATATGCATTAAATTCCCACTTTGGCCACAAGACTGCAGCACCTACGAATTTCCTCAACCGTCTTTCTCCATCACCGCTCATACGATATTCAAAGGTACAGTTTTGAGGTTATGTAGAATGGCACAACCTCCACATCAAATTTCATCAAAATTCGTCCAGTGGTTCTCGAGTTAAATCGATTGGACAGAAGGACGGATAGCCACGATCAGCCCATAATGCGTTCTTGCTCTGCTCTTCGTGCAAAGAACGCACAACAATAACAATAATAACTTTTCGATCTTCAACTTGACGGTAATGAAACGCGTCCTCCTGCCATTTCCTTATTTCTGCCCTTGTTGTTAAAATACCTACGCTGTTCAAGGACTTGTAATTGTGAAAATATACAGCATACAATGTTACGAAACTAAGTAAATTCCCTTTCTTATCTCACGTAAAGTTCAGCGCAATTTATGTCAAGGTACAAAGTGTGCTCAATGTATAAATTCCATCTGGAAGTTTTTAAAGCCGACTTTCCTGCTAGCAGTCGAGTACCAGGCCTCATTATGCATGGCACAAACAACTTCATAATAGTAACGATACGAACGTGAAGGATACTGTGTAACTTGCTGCTGCTGGTTCAAAAGATGTGATAAACAAGTACGCAAACAAAAGCAGGCGAAAACGAGGTGACTGGAATACCACGCAGCGCTGCCACTGGGTTGCCACTCATCTGAACTGTACAAAACAAAACGGAACAGCGTCATTCTTAAGAATATCAGTAGCTTAGCTGGTCAACACATTTACCTCCTTCCATGGAACCGAAGGTTAATTATCGTATCCATAAGAGCCCTCGTCTGTATCGAATTCTGGTCCAGTTAAATTTAACCCAAAATGTTCTAAAGATTAATATCTTCTGGGTTGTTGCACCATGTAGTCTGGTAGAGGTCCTTGTTGCTTCCATCATCAAGGCGATTTATCGCGGCGCAACAACCCAGAATACAGCAATCTTCAGACTCACCGCTGTGATAACCTCAAATCTCATGTATTGTATTTCTTTGTTATACAGTTTAATGACTCTTCCATCTGTTTCTAAGTCACGCCAGTGATATTCTTAGTTAAATTTTCCCAACGAAACTTTCTCATTTCTAATCGCTCTCACTGGTTCTTTTTCTTCAAGCTGTTACTGCTAAACATATACAAACAAATATGAGAATTATAATGGCAGTGTGGTGGGGATTAATGTGGCTATGTTCGAGTGGACTCCTTACAAACATATGGAATGTCCACGGTACACGGCTGACGGCCCCGAATATGTTGAATTAATGTGTCAATGAGAGGGTTGGATCCCCAGTTTGAAGGCTGAACACAAGGTTGAGAACTTTTCACCAGAAAACAGAGTTCTGTCAACTTATAAAAACCTCAGAGCGGTGTCCATATTGAGAAACTAATAGTCACTGAATTAATGATGGAATTTCATCTAATGGAACCCGAAGGTCCATTACCGTTTCAAAACACCTCGTCATTTTCTCGTATCTTGAGCCAGATGATTTAGGTCCACATCCTTCTACCCTATTTCTGTAAACTACGTTTTAATATTGCCTTACCATCTGCATTTAGGTCTATGTTCCATTGTAAAATTTGAAATGTACAAAAATGTAAATAATGTAGGTATGTAGAACGTATCATCTAAAATGCTTAATAGTGTGTTGAATGTAGCCCTATATTACATATACAAATTATAAATATTCGAAAAGATGAAAGAAGTCATAATTTCGGAAATTATCTGCACTGGGAATGGTTACGAGTCTTAATCAGTACAAGGTAGAAGGTAAAGTGAAGACCATAATGATTTATTTATTTATTTATCACTATGCTTATTGCCTTCGTAGAGGTAGACAAAACAACAACAAACAGACGTCAGGAAAGGCAAGTTTAGTTGAAGAGTTACAGAGAATTATATTATTGTAAATGTTTCTGGAAATCATATTTCAACGTAAAACCTCCAGCTATTTTCGAGATGTTTTAGTTAGGTCTACCGTCACAATAAAAAAATAAAAGCAGAATTTGTTTTTCCTGTCTCGGGATAATTTTGCCAACAAATATGAGAGTATTGGAATAAATATACAGTACCAGTTGAACTACATGGCTGCTGCAAAAGATGAAAGTTTGGAATAGCAATTGTAATTTTAAATAAAATGTACATTAAAATCTAAGAACAGAGGGACTGTGAAGTTTAAACATCATTAACAACAGAACGTATTTTGTAATGCCTATGTTATGTGGTAGACCTAACTATGTATCATTACATATATATGTATATTACCACAAGTCCACGATTTATTTATGATGCGTACATAAGTTTTCAATCTTTATCAAACACCAGACTTATAGCTTCTAATTAATGAATTGAATTAAAAATATTCTGTAATCTGTGTTTTCTATTGTTATTATTAAAGAAGGAAACAAAAACTCGTTTTATAGTAATAGAAGTTAATGTAAATTGAAAATCTCTTTATTTAAGAACACGTAAAATGTAATTACATAACTTTAAACTTTGAATGGCTGAAACAAAATAACATGGACCGCAATAGTACATGCAGTGCATATAACGTTTTAGAGTGGGCGCCAATTTAGCCGTGCTGGTAAACATAAGTTGTGACTCTTTACAGATTGCTCAGTTGAGCAACCCTGGCAGACATTCATACACTGGATTATATAAATGTAGAAGATCAGTTTGTTACTTGTTGTGCTGTAATATTTACCGTTCCCATTTAAAACTGACTTACCGATTTTGAATCATAGCCACGAAATACACGTTGACACCTTACGGTAGATCATGACAGTTTCCTGTCATAACCTTTCCCATTGCCCATTAATTCCAATCGACATGACAAAATCTATGAAATTATGAAATTTTCTGGTTGTTAAGGTGCAATCGTTTTTACAGACACCCTTGATTTAGCAATTGGTGTTCAAAAAAAGAACTCTACACAGATTCTAAGATACCATCAAATGTAAGACGTACCCCAATTTAAAAAAATTGAAATATGATAAAGCCCGTCTTAGAATAGAGTAAATATGTATGATTTGAGGTTTTCACAGCGGTGAGTATGAAGATTTCTGTCTTTTGGGATGTTGCGATCAATCGCCCTGATGACGGAGGCAGTATGACCTCTGAAACGTTGGTTAACATCGACCAGACTACACAGCGCAACAACCCAGAAGACAGAAATCTTGATAGAGAAAATATGATAATATAGCATCGTTAATTTAACTAAAACCATATCTAATTCATAAAACACTTCTTCCGTTCTATTATTTCTGGTATTCAATTTCTTGGCTTTCAGTTACACCGTGTATGCAACTAATTTTATGAATTAATTTCGATGTTACATTATTACCATAATCTCAGACATATTTTGAACATTTTGTCGTGATCAGGGTGTTATGTAACTCTAAAGCGAATTCTAAAATAATTGAGTTATATACATATGTGGTCAACACATATATTAAATTAATTGTATTTAGTATAAAACAGACCGATAAACAATATTATAGAAATGTGCAATTGGTTAATTGAATGCTGTAAGCTATAAATCAGTTAACAAGACTGTGTTGTGGACCAGCGGTGCCGGTACCCCTTGGGGTAACAAAGATGCCTTCCAGGGACACCGTAAGTCCTCATTCACATTCACATTCAAATTAGTTCACATACTTTCCTCATTTAAAATCAATATAACCAAGCTGTATCATATACTTTCTTTTCTATCAGCATTACAAATGTAGGTTGTGTGTTTTCTAAGCTTCTTTTGCGTAGTTTGTCTTACTTTACTTCATCAGGAGTACCAGGCACAAGATGCATGAGGCCCCTGGTCTAGACGATGTTAACACAGTTTGTAAAACACATAAAAAGAAATGCTTGGACGCAGAGTTACAAACGAGGAAGCAAACTGGATTGTTGCAGCACTTCTGAGCTACACTGTACAGCTTCTGTTAAAGTTGTGGTGGAACAGATTGTTATTTACTGTGAAACACGTCTCTTGTGCTAAGTGAAATATTCTACACGCGTTTTATTTATGGTTTCGATTTTGTAAACGTATACACACTCATTTCGATTCATAATTTCCCTAACATTCATGTCACCATCTCCGCATGTCTTTAAAGCAGGTAAAGAGATACGGTAAAGGAAATTAGGATGTGCGTTTCGTAATGTTATTATTCCTGCATTTAACCGCACGGTAGTGTTGATGAAACGTGTTATGAATGACTGACTAATACGTTTTAGAGGCACTTTACAGTGACTGAAAATCACTTTCAGCTGTCATCAAGCAGGTGACTTATAGAAACTTGGTATTTATGTAACGTGATTATTTTGGGATAAAATTTGACTGTAATTAACTAAATTATTTATCAAATATAAAGAAACAGCCTTACATTATTAAATACTCGAAAGGAAAATTCAATACAATAAACATAATTTAATCTTCAAAAAGAGAGTTGATAAAACTGCATATGAGGAGCTTTATAGTTCTTATTTTTTACCATAAAGTTATTATGGTGATAAAATCAACAAGAATGACCTTGATGGGTCATGATTCACATATGGCTGAGATGAGAAGTCACCTACAAACGTGTAGTTGGAAAGTCTAGAAGGAAGAGATTAATTGGGAGACCTAGGTGTAGATAACAACGTGACAATAAAATGGATCTTACAGAAATGGAACATGGTGTGGATCGGATTCATTTAACTCAGAATAGAACCAGTGGCTGTAATTTTCAATTATGACAGCAAACCTTCGGCTTTCACACATGAAAGGAAATTTTGTCTTCCGAGAAACTGTTAGCTTCTCAACTACTTATTGCGTGTAGAAAGCTGCTTAGTTAATTATACCTTCTCATTCTTCTTCAAATTTAAAATGTAAAATTTAGAATTCCTTTGACAAGAGATGAGTCAATCGGAAATCACTACCTGAACGCTACAATGCAAAAAAGAAGAACAAGGGGACACGTCAAGATCCCGAGTGGAATTGAAACCCGAAATTCAAAATTTCACTACTCAGAACAGTATGCGTATTTCAGTGAAATTCTTTGTGATCATTCTAATACAAAGATATTTAGAAAAATTGGTATATGAAGCCGAAGCACGCCACGCTTACACTGATTTATGAAGAAAAGCAGTGGAAATGTTAAAGTCATAAAAGCAAATTTTCATTGAGGAGTTACTGTTTATCATTTAGTCAAGAGATTCTCGTCTGTAATGCAACTCGGTGGCTCAATACCATGTTCACAAGATACCACTACTGTCGCCATACTGGATAAAATTAATCTAGTCCACACCCTCTAACCATATTTATTTAAAATCGATTTTAACATTATCCTGTCATATATGCTCAGTTGTTATTTATTAAGGGTCCCTTCCGTTGAGGTCTTCCAACCAAAATTTTATATTTCTCGTATATTCCACGAGTGTGATATGCCCTGCCCATCTTATTCTCCTAAAGTTATTTTAATAATATCTGGCGAAAAGAACAAATTAAGAAGTTCTTCATTATGCAGTTTCTCCAGTCTCCTGCTACTTCTTTTCTCTCAGGTACAAATATTCTTCTCAGCATCTCGTTCTCAAATACTTTCTTTGTAAATAGGTTTAACACTGGCGATGATACGCATCTTCTGGGTTGTCGCGCAGTGTAGTCTGATAGAAGGTTACTACAATTCACAGGCCAAAAGACAGACAGTAATCTTCATACACGCCGCCAACAGAACCTCAGGTCTCTCAGGGTTCATATTGCCATTTGGACTGTGTTTCTTTTGTTTTAGTGTATTTTATCTTAACCTCTTACGCCACTTGCAGATTTTATTACATTTTTATCCCGTATTTTTTGTTTTAGTGCTTGGCTGTAATTTGCCTTTTTTGTCTGCTGTAAAGCACTAAATTACATTGTTGGTATGCATCTTCGCTAATTATAGTAGCCGCCACAATTGTATGTTTCAAGGTCGCAGTAAAAGTATATAACATTGTAGCACCAACAGTAGAGCCCAGGCGAGTAAAGACAGCTCAGAACTAGCAGCGTAGGAAAGCTAGGATAGGTGAACTGCTGGCACAGGGCCTCGCGCCAAGGAGACTTGAAGTCTTTCCGTGGCCTTGGAGTATGGAATTTGGTGACGTCTGTTGTAATAAGGGCACGTGACACGTCGAGTCGGTTCAAAGCGGTGCGTTTCGTCTACTCATGACGCCTGGCGTCTGCTTCACTTGTATATATAAGCGTTGTACTTACAGAAGAAGTGGGTGCAAGTTTTACAGACGGGAGATAAAGATATTTTTGACAGTAGAATCGATGGCGCAGTCTTAATAGGTATTATTCGCACTTGCATGAATACAAATAAGAAACTTTAGACTCATAAAGAATTTAAACCAAGTCACAAAAGTAACATAACCTACACAAACTAAGGTGAATAACACCTACATACCTAAATTATAATTTTCATATTCTGAGTTTCTTCGAAATCTGTCAAAGCATTCAGAAGGTATGCCTAAATTGGTCTCTTAAATAAACGTGTCACTAAATCTAATTAAGAAAGTGGAATTTACACATGGTATTACTCGCATAATGTAATGTATCACGATCTTCAACCCAGTCTAAACAGAAATCAATGTCTCATTAAAATTTAGTGTGGAATTATTATACTAAATTTATTATGAATTCGGTCCTGTTGCTTCGGCCCGATTACTTGCGGACAGACGTAGGGACTTAATGAAACTAATATGAGGTTTAAAATTTTTTTAATGTAGCCTCCATCAATTTTAATAAATATGTGAATTTATGAGCCACGTTATGTTATCATATTTAGAATTCAGGGCTGGAATTTTGTCTTCGGCGTATTTAGCAAATAAATTATGCCTGACTCTTATAAGTGTGATGATTGGAATGCTTTCGGTCCTATATATTTTGTAATTGTTACATCTTAACCAAAGAGAATTATTGTGTGGCGAAATACCGTAATAACGATCTCACCATTCTATCTATTAGCGAGACAAAGATTAGGGTGCTTCTGTCAAAATATATTTGTGGACAAATATGTCAATTTCTTATAATTTGCTTATGAATGCGGTCGTAACAAATTTTTGTTGATAAATGCTACAATGAAACATTTTTGATTTAGAACCAGCGCATGTGTAACCTTGTCACAAAAGACTGTTTCCTTGTCTGGCCACAGATTGAACCTCTTGTGTGATAATTTGTCTCTTGCAACCGAGACACGACACCAGTAACCTTTGAAAATATTCGCTGCTTAAGTGGGGAAGAGCTCGGCTATTTCTGCCTGTTAACACTGCCTTTCATCCTGTTAATTTGTCTGTTGATCTTACCCAATATCGTGACTAACATATTGGTTACTACGACATGTTCACTTGAATCCACAGCAAACACATACCTTATAGAACTGACTGTGCAAATAGTTCCTACTTTGCAACTCAAATTTCAGTATGTCATAATGTTAGGTTCAAAATACTGTCTACCACCAATTGCTGTGGTGATTTTAATATTTCGGCTCCTATGTTTTCGTTACGTAAAATTCAAAGAGTGTAAGGCATAATGTGGACGTCTCGCCTGACCGTAAGTTCGCATGTTTCAGGTCACAAACCACTTAAAGGGATTCCATAAAATTTGGCGTGTGGTCTGTATCACAATCTCTGTCGATCTGCTATAATCGTCGCTTCAAATGAAGCTGAAAAACACTTCATTAAAACTGCTCAGCACACAAGAAGCAGATACGTAATGTAGAAATGCCTATAGATAAAAGCAAAGCTCTGTAGTTATAATTTTGCTTTCTTTGAAAGATGGTAAACTGTAGATATGGCTGGTCGCGGTATAGATACGGTGTGGTATGACATAGAATCTATTCAACTAGGAGCAGTCAGAATGCAGAGATATGAAGAACGCACGCGGGAATTGTATACCTATTCCAACATGGATTATACAATATCACCCAGTTTTTTTAGATGTACTGGATAAGTAATGAGTTGATTGAAACATAAATATGTGAAGTGCAATAGATTTACAGTAAGTTAATTATCAGTTTATATCTCGTCGCCACAATGCAAGAAGACTGCTAGTCAGAAACACTAAAGTTTATCAATTTATTTCGAGACCTAAACGTAGCTGGAAGAATAATATTCAAATATGATGTTCGGATGTGAACTGGTACCACTTAGCTCACGACAGGGACCAATGGTGGACTCTTGTAAACATGGGAATGATACTTCGAGATCCTTAAAAGGAGGAGAATTTCTAGACCAGCATGAGCAGCCATTATGTTCTGACTGGGGAAGAGGGGAATTATATAATTCTCTGTTACCTATGCGAAATACATAATTTTTCGAAAATCATTGGTTTTGTTGACAATAGATATTTATGTGATAGAAATGATCTTCGTAGCCGAGTAAGGGCTTAGAATCACAAATATTTTTCATAGTCTATAGGCTCTTATTTGGAGCCCAATTATGTAGCATTGGGTTATACATATAATCAAATAGGCTATTTTGAATATCTACAGACTTCACTAAGTTTAGCGATGCTTAATTTCTCTATTGAATTATTTTTAATATGGCGCAATATTGTTAAAATAAACTTATTTTAGAAACACCGATCATTTTAAATCTAAATATAATTGTCACTTTTAAAATTTTGTTAAATATAATCGTTATACGTCAGTCGAGGGATATTTACTGTATGAACTACATACTTTCCTCTATCTAGTCCAATCATTATCATTTAATTTCAACAAGACATCTTTCAATCAGTAGGTTCTTAGCTGGTACATCATCGCTGAGGAGGAAGATATATTATTCATATAAGTAGAAAGTAGCAGAGGTTTTTATTCCTAGTGGCAGATGTTTACAAACAATGTAAATACGAAACTGTTATATTCATCTTTCCTTCACAAACACGGAAACAAAAGAGAAATTTAACCCGGAAGTGTTGCAAATGCGCCACATGTCATGGTGACACAATGCTCCGTGTAACAAATTTAAAATTATAGTTAAGACGCCTTCCTCCATTTTCTGTCGTATTCATAAGGAAACAGAAGACGGGAAATGGCGCACACCAGTCTGCTAAGCCAGCACCAGTCAAAGACATTGTTAGGTTAAATTTTCAAATAAAACGCTTACAAGACGGTGACGCACGAAAGAATAATGAAAGGAGAACACTGGACAACTACCTGGAAAATTGTTATATTTCATTTATATTAAAAAAAAATTGATAGGCGGTGTCGGACACTGCCGCAGTTATTTTCGTGAAAACGTCAATCGTGTATAGTATATTGAAATTAAACAAAATTTTTGTTTTGAATCGTTTAATTCATTTACAACTTACATTTATTGAATACAGGATAGTGGTATGAGAAGTAGGATACATATGGCTTTGAAATTATTTGAATACCTCTTGCAAATGTCAAATCTATACAAGTTTTCCCTTGCGTGGTTGGTTTGTTCAAATCATTCACTAGTTCAAGTTTAAAGAATTTCTGAATGTATGCACGTAAGAGTTCTAAATTTTCGTCACTAGTGTTGAAATCGCCCATCAATACGAGCGGTATGTCACTATTATATTCTAGTTCGAATGTCTCTGCGTATTCACTGTGTTATATCAATTGGCTTATGATGAGCAGCTTGATGTCATTATAAGAGAGTGCAGGGTGTATATAGATGCTTACCAAAATTATTTGATGATTGGTACAAAGTGTTATTTCTTAATTGGTATACATCCATACTTGACCCAGGCTCGTCAGGTGCCGCCTGAGTTGTCCGAGAGCGCTTACGTTGCCTATATTCGCGGCAGAACTGCGCGTTGCTTTTGGGTCCGGGCCCAGCGTTTTCGGTGTCATTCTCTTTGGAATGTTGTGCTCTACGCATTCGTGGCCATTTTTTGTAATTCTGGTTTTACTTTGCCCTCATATATCGCGACATTTTAAGAAAATTGGGAAATTTTCAAATGTTTTCAAATTCACAGCCTCGTATCTTTTTGATTTTCTGAGATACACACTTGGAGGTCAGGATTCGTTGTAACATATACATTCCTCTTAAAAAAACATTTGGTTCACTCGGATCGGATAATTAGTCTCTGAGATATGATCCCGTTTATGGACACGTGTCGAATCCGGAAAGTCGAAAATCGTGGGTTCAGTTTGCGCGTGAGCAGTTCGCGACGTCCGGCCGCCACAAATGTCGGAGCGTACTGACACAAACTTTCATCCTTCCTCTTTAAAACGAGACTAAGATGGCGGCGCTATGTCTATTTTTAGCCGAGGTATTGAAGTTTTAAATTACTTCGACAGAAACTGTCGGTCATTTGGGCGCAATTGACTCCCCACACCCGGCATCGATTTTAAAGACGTTTTCACCGTGTCTGCGCATTTCGGCTTTTGGTAGGACTCGTTCCTTCGATGAGGGATCAGCCCGTCGCAAAGCCTCTGCCGACACAAAATAACAAAACACAAAGGGACGAGGACAAACATCCATGCCTTGAGCGGAATTTGAACCTAGATTTGAGTACCAAAGTGCCAAGACCCATGCCCTAGACTTTTCTCTCATTATGATCAGCCTATTTACTTCTTAATGTGTCAAATTATATTCGTGAAAAACGTTTACAGAAACACTTGTTATAAAGGTCCTTCCTTGAAAGTAACCAACCAGGTTTCGTACCCACAGAAAGCAACTATGGCTTAGTACAGATTATAGCCCAATGGAATTGCGTTTCACTTTAGCAGGAAGAACAGATCAATCTGAGAAGACATATCAGTTTCATAGCGTCGTTGCACCGCGCTACCAAGTAACAGTATTACAACTGTTACATGACGCGTTTGGAACCAAAAACGAAAGAGCTAACCTGCTATTGTTCTCTTTTATTGCAGCAATTTTTTTAATTCTGTACAGTAACAGCCTGTTTTATTTCTGAAAGAAGCACAACAGTTATACTCAAGAGTAATACATTGACCTTACAGCAGACGTACAAGTCTTTAAACACACTTAAACTTAAATGGCTGTCTTCTGGGTTGTAGCGCGACGAAAACCTCAAATCCTACTCATTTAAACTTACTTTTATCTGTGTAAGATTTGAGGTTTTCACAGCTGTGAGTATGAAGATTTCTGTCTTCTGGGTTGTTGCGCTGTGTAGTCTGGTCGATGTTAACCAACGTTTCAGAGGTCATAACGTTGGTTAACATCGATCAGACTACACAGCGCAACAACCCAGAAGACACAAATCTTCTTACTTTTATCCATTTATTTCGCTCTCGACAGAAACCATATAAGAGTTACACGACATTTGCATATATTTAGCCCCATGAGATGTATTTCACCATACTCATACAATTTATGTTAAACACAATAATCTTCAATAATATCGTGACATTGCATCTACGTTCATTGTATTAGTCTTACTCCACTTTGAAAAAAATACGTCTGGCTTTCGTGGTTCAGTGTTTCTCAGTACACCAGAAAACAACAGAACCGATCAGATAAAATGCATCGTTAACCAGCAACAACTAGCCCATTTTACGTAGCCACCTCGCTCAGGCTTACGTTCCTCATCGCCCTGATGATGGAGGCAGCAAAGACCTCTGAAACGTCGGTAAACTTCTACCTGACTACACAGCGCGACAACCCAGAAGACAGCCATTTCCATATTCGCCGCCGTGAAAACCTCAAACCTTACATTTCATTAGTTATAACCAAGCCCGTTAAACAACTACACAAGCTGAATCTTCAATAATACGTTTATGTATATAGGCCTATGTGTATATCTAACTAACTCCATTAACAGAGACCTTCTTGAGAAGCCACTTAGCTATTCAAGATATTCAGTTTTAATGTAATCCGAAGGTGCAAGACCGTGTCCACAAGCGCCCACCACCGTCATCTTTCTTGAACCAGACGAATTCAATTTACATATTCAAACTCTATTTTACTAAGATCCAATTTATGTTATCATCATGTCTACCCCTAGGTCTTCTAAGCTATCTCTTCCGTTCAGGATTTTCAACCAAGATTTTTGAAGCGTGTCTCACCTCCCGATGCGCACTACATATCTCGCCTAATTATTTTACTGAATTTCCTCATCCAAATATTTGGTAAGGATTACAGACTGCATAACGCCTCATTATGTTGTTTCTTGTCCACATATTTTCCTTAGCACTCTTCTCAAACACGTTTAATCTGTTTTCTCCCCTGAACGTGAGATCCGAGTTATAAATTGCGCATATTTATATAAGGTGGCAACAATTTTTAGTGCTTGCACTGACGAGACTTCAGGGCAAACATACTCATGTTTATATTGACTTTTATAAATACAACTACCTTAAACGCCTTTTGAAATTGAAAGGGGGATGGTTTCTTTCTTGTTCTTTTCATTCACCACTATGTTTCCTTTCATTTATAGTTTTCGTACCTTTATCTCCTTCCCTCTTTTAACCTTATTTCTTTTCCGTCCCTTCCACGTATTTGTCTTCTTATCACTTCTCATTCGTCCTTGCTGCTACATCATAGTATCCTTATTACAACCAATGCGATTACAATACGTAATAAAATAAATATAAAACACTTTCTACGCAAAAAATAATGTTGTTACAAAGAACGACAGTGAAATATGTCAGCCAGACTACGTCGACATTTTTCTAAATTTCTACGGCCAAGCAAATACAATCACCACTCACAAACATCAAACTAGTTTTTGTGTAATACAGATTCTCAATAAAAGATGAGCATTTGTACTATAAAATATCCAGGATACTTCTATATTTGAACTTCTAACAAAAATATCTCGTAATTTTGTTACATTTTTTGGTGGAACAGTTGCCTACCTTAAAATAGAACATGACCACTTCCCCCATAGGTTTTCACGGATTGCACTTTGTAACAAGTCTAGCACGATTAATTCGATTAAAAGTAAAGTCAGTAGTTTAACATCCTTACAAAAATATACCTGTAAATTATGCATAGATGAAGAGTCATTAGAGAAATTAAGAGTCAGTCGACTCTTTGTTTACAAGTGTTGTCGCAATAATGAGGTGGAAACAAGGTCACTTTGCGAATCGTTCATGTGTGGATACAAGCAACGAGAACTTCGCGATTCATTTGCATTCTGTTTGATGGTTGCAAACATAAGTATTTTTAGTTGCATCGCATTAATGCACGTTCGAACAAGTGAACTGTTCATTAGAGGTTTTCCTCAGATCTATTACTACAGCACAGAGTTCGGTCTGACACGAAAACATTCAAAGAGTGTCAAACGTAAGGAATTATCTGCTTTTAAGAACCCTGGATCATAAAAACAAGAGACTGTTACTGAATTTCAGTGATATCTCCTACAGTATTAACGTTCTGTTGTCATTTTTTAATAACAGGATTCTCTAATTTATGTAATTACAAGAAACTAAAATTGTATTATGCTTATGTGTTCTAAATTTGGGCTATCTTATTTAAAAGTTTACTTGAAATAATCGGATTCAATACTAACGTTCCTTCCACAGGCACCGAAAAATCCGAAGAAATAAGGCGTTATTGGATTAAACAAATAAGTAACTTACTAACTCAAACACTTCCGTCGGCCAGAACCCTTCTTGAAAACATAAAATTCTCTCAACCGGTTAAGAAATTGGTTGCTTTTATGGAACCCCAAGGTTAATTAGTTTTCACATGGCTCTGTCATTAGCCATGTGAATCCAGTTCATGACATTACAACTTATTTCATTAAGAAAAATTTTAATATTATCATATCATATTGCCTAGGTCCTTCAAGTGTTTTCTTCCCTCCAGGTAATCTGACTGAATTTATGTGTATATTTCTCATGCATAAAACAGAAATGTAAGAGTTCAGACTGCATATGTATAAAACAGTTACTACTTGCTATTTGAATCATAAATAGGTCTACATAAATCACACGGACCTTAAAGAATTTGCAAAAATGTCCAACATAACGGTTTATAAATAAAATTGGAAATGTAAAAACATGGGATTTGCATTCTGCAGTATACAGAGTGTTCCAAAAAGATGTATACACACATTCAATAAATGAAATAAAATATTTTAATAAATTAAACCATAACATACGTCAGCATGGGGAACTGGTGAACGAGCGAATCTAACTACGTGGCACAGTTAACAGCGGTGAGAGACTGACTGGCAAACGGTCATGAAAGCTGCTAATGTGTTTATATCTTTTTGCGAGAGACTGTACATGCTGTACATGCAGAAAGGCAGACCTACACGTATTGAAAAGAAAACGTGTCGGGACAATTAACCCATACATATCAGAACTCCTTAATACTCCGCTACACTATTAGAATTTAATAATTGCGCATGAATCACAGCGAATAAATGTACACCAATAGTCACAGATTAAAAAAATACTTCTGTGAATCAGCAGTAATACTGTTCAAATGCAAGAATTCCTCAAATATTTTATGTTACAAGGGCAGTTTCTTGGCATGATGTCCAATACAATTTGACCAAACTAACAAACTCTAAGATTAATGTCTTACTTGAGAAGTTAATATTTGCTTAACTGGTCAAGAAATTTTTTGATTTTATAGAACAGGAAATTTTATTATCGTGTTCACAAACGCTTCTCTTTTAGAAAAAAATTCATATAATGCTCCAACTTAAGTCTGCTCCTTCCGAACTGCCCTTTGCTTACAGATATTTTGGACTAAAATATAGTGTCCCAAAATTCTGTATGCACATTATAATACGAAATATTAATTGTTATTGATCCTACACTAAAGTCACTAATTTATTACGTGCCAGTGCTGAAGTATGTGTGTTTATTAAAATGTTTTATTTCATTAATTGAATTTGTGTATAAATATTTTGGGACATTCTGTACATACATTTGCTTTTCTTTCACGTGTTCCACAAGCTCTGCCGTTTCTCACAAAGATTAAACGTGGCAACATTGCAAAACGTAAATCGTGTGTAGGAAATGATACCTACTAATAGCATGAAGAAATGTTGCATTGAAGTCGAACGGAAGTTATTGTAATGCGACATTCTTGCACTTTTATTGCATTTCGCCTCCTGCATTGTTCTCTCCACTCGGTTCTTATGTTCGTAATATGAAACGTAGTATGATGCAGTACTGACTGGTGTTAGTTCAGTTAGAATCTTTTAACGTATTCAGAGAATTGATTTTTTAGTTGTGATTTGTTTCTCGGCTTCAGTTACTTTCCGAAAACTAATAATAGTAAATGTTTATTTTTGCCAACCCTGACGAATCGAAGAAGCTACTTAACATTGTAACTATATAGTGAATTAATTTGCCTATGCTATCAAAATAATCCATTAGTTGGCAGCGTTTTTTTGAAAATAAACTCTACTAAAATAATAAAATTGCTTATTTAAGATTATTATAAAAACTCTTATTGTGGTAAAAGTTTGCCGACATTTTTGAGGTACTTGTTGACTCAAAACGTCGGTACATTTCTACCAGGCTACTCGGTGCTACAATTCAGAAGACGACCAACTTCAAGTTCAATTTTCAGTCCCTTCATAAAATTTGTTAATATAATCTTAAATAAGCTATTGTGTTATTTATAGATGTTTTGAGGAGCATGCACCTTTGAAACGTCGGTAAACGTCTACCAGACTACACGGTGCTACAATTCAGAAGACAACCAACTTCAATTTAAATTTTCAGTCCCTTCATAAAATTTGTTATTATAATCTTAAATAATTAATTGTGTTATTTAAAGATGTTTTGATGCAGCAATCACCTTTGAAACGTCTTTAAATTCGTACCAGACTACACTGTGATACAATAAAAAAGACAGGCATCTTAAGAACCTGAAATCCTGCTTCGAGTCGACAAATATTGTATTATTTACCAGTACGGTTTAGCTTGACGATTGCTTGATGTATTAAACGGTTTTAACATGTAAACTATGTGGTAGCAACCCATTACCATATCAGTATAAATTTGTCGTGGAATCAGTTCTTTATGCACTACATGGTGTCATCATAATCATCATCAGAAACGTGTCATTTTGAATTTTGATAATCAAAATCACATCAGCTCATGACGATCAAATGACGGATAATTCATTTAGAAACAAGATTGAGAGAAGTCACGTTTACAGTTTATAGTTATTTGATACGGTCAAGTAATTTGTTGTCTCCGGACTCAATTCAGGACAGAACCGCTGTTTACTGAGCTCTTGAGTAGTGTAATCTAGTAAAAGTTTATGAGCTCTTCAGAGGTTCTTTTTACCTTCATCATTTTGGTCATCAACGCTGAAATATTTGTAAACGTCTACCACACCACACGGCACAATTACTAAGGGACAGCCAACTTCACACTCACTTAATTTGGATATTTCATTATGAAGCAAACAAAAAAAAACTCAAAAAAACCCCAAAAAAGAAAACAAACAAAAACAACAAAAAACAAAAACGAAATAATAGTCAAGACTTAAATCGCATATGTGTTTATACAGGCCTATATATACATAAAACAAACGTATATACGTTTATACATGTACAATAACCTCTTCTATTTTTAATTTAAAAAATTAATTAGTACTTCCTAGAGTGCTGTAGGTTTATACAACATTCTAAATCAGTCACTTAGAATACCTACTATGCGGTCTTTCGGGAAATATTTGTTAGAACCCAAGTATTTATTTCCATTGCTCATATTGATCATTCCCATTGTGCATCTAACAAGAAAATCCTCCATAAACACAGGAAAAGTAATCATAAAATTGAAGCTACCGTCTCTTAATATCGGACACACAACACATCAATTACAACCCGATATAAAACATCCAAGCACAACCTCCAAATTTAAAGGAAGAGACAAAAACTTAAAATTAAACAAATCAAATTAATCAATATACGCAACGCAAGATGTACAACAGTTTTTAAAATATATTAAAATTGATAGACCTGATGATGATGTAATACACATTGAAACATGTCGTCGATAACAAAAAATGTAACAAGATGCAGTATCTACTGAGAATGTTATAATTTTAAGTAATTTTAAACAACATTATTGTAAGTTTGTGTATAGACGGAAAATAAAATATTGTATCAACAAGGAGAATGTTTTCCGCCTGAAATTAATTTAATTGAATTTAGGGAATTGAATTTAAGTGTTTAAAACAGAATCGCTCTTCATTTCAATTGAAAGTTGATCATTAAAACTGAGTGGACTACGACAAATTTCTTTCAAACAAAACTTAAATGTTGGTGAATGCATTAAACCTCTCAAGAGTCCCTGCTAGTTCCGGGACGGCGTCTTTGCCAGGAACATAGTTCTTACACTATACCGATAGATAGCAGTGCATGTTATTAATTCTCATTACTCGAGGTATTTTAAAAATTGCGTTTATATCCTATTGTTTTGTTGTAAGTAAACAGCAATAAATTAACAACAGCAAAAATCGTTTTAAACATATTCCGTCCAAGAAACCATTCGAAAATTACATTCCAATAAGAATATGGATTCCGGTAATTTATATCGCTTTAGTAGTTCAGAGGTATTATGAAGGCATTAATTTTTTTAAATTCAAGAAATTTATCAGAGAACAAGGAATGATTGATCCTTCCAAATTACATATAACATTTTCCTCTGTAGTGACAAATTTCTGAACATGCACCGAAGACGAAAGGTGTAACTCACAATTATCATGTTTGCCACGTGTTTGGCCTATCATAATTATAATCATAATTAAAAACACCACCTATTATTAGGTAATATTAAGTTGATGGGACATGTAGCACGCAACCGAAAATACGAAATGCATATACAATTTTGTTTGGAAAAGAGCACTTGAGAGGCAGAGACACAATGAGAGGATAATAAGAAAATGGATGTTAATGTCATAGGATGTATGAGTGTTTACTGGATTAAACTGGCTGAGGTAAGTTTCCATGTTACATTTTAACACGATTTTGAACATTCAAGATTAATAAGTGTTAAAGTATTTATTAAAAATATAAGTAATTTTCAGCTTCTCAAGAAAATTCTGTTCTTTAATCTACATTAATGTCGTCATTCTTGAATTTATTTCTTCCATCATTTAACAAATTGTTGATAAAACTACCTTAAATAAACACGGAACACGAAAGAAATATCGTATCTCACTGATCATTAAGTTTCTCGCCTTTTATGAAATCCGATTGTTCACAACCGAGTTCACAAAAGCAAGTGAATGGGCCTTTTTATTTACTCCAAGATCTTCAAAGTTGTGTCTTCCTTCCAGTTTTGTCAGCTTTTTTGTATACAGTTCTTATCTCAGTCATACATATTATATGTCCAGCCACATCATTTTCCTTTTATTTCGTGATCCTGATAATAACTGCTGTTGAATGCAAATTATGAAGCTTCGTGTGCAATTATCCCTAGTTTTCTGTTTCTGACTCCGTAGTAATTCCAAATAATCTCTTGAGCACCCTCAATGCACTTTCTTTCCCTGATGTGAGAGACCAAATTTCACTCCCATATAAAACAATAGGCAAAATTACAAATAAAACGTTTTCTACGTCACCACAAATAGTTGTAGAAGGAAATCTTCACGTGTTTTATTTAAGCTGATTTCCAATTTCCGTACATACTAATAAGCATTTTTTCAATCAAAATACTTTCTAGAACGACTCAGTTTACTGTATTTAATGCGCGCATAAAAAATTCTGGAAGTCTCCACTGTGATGTTGATGACGTTGTTAAGTGGGATGTTCTGACTTAGAATTTTCTGTTATTAATGGTGATGATTAATTGCAAATGCCAAAGTAATCTACTCTAAACAAAGGCTAATATCACCCTGGACACAATTTATATATTCAGACTTTTGACGAAACGTTATGTTTTACTTCTAGTTTCGTTATGCGTTGTCTATGTAGTATGTGATTTCAATTTTGTTTATAAGAGAAACTTAGTTCTTGAAAGTACCGTTTCGAAATATGGTTACTCAGATTCACTGTTTCATATAGATGATTAGGTCTGCAAACATAAATAGTTTGGTGTTTGTAATAAAAATTTGTTTCCCAGTTTCTGTAATATGAACCCAAAACCACCTGCTGATATATCTCGATACACCGACAGGAGAGAATCATGACATTTTAGAAGACAATGCTTAGTAAGTTTTTGCAAATAAAGCAGTCATGAAAGACCGAAATTTTAAAAATCAAATAATAATAAAATGGAACAGATAATATTAATTAAATATTTTTCAGAACCCCTCGCAGTAAATAGAATTTAAGACACAAAAGAAATTTAATTTTCAGCTGAACTTGGAAGTCATACAACGCTATGTAATAATGCGGAACTGAAAATTGTATTTTAACGTAGTTTTACATTATCTATAATAATCTTAGATTGTTGGCGATAAATCTACAGTATTATTTACTTATCCAAAGCAATCACACACTTGAGGATACCGAAATTCGTCAAACACTTTCTTAATTCTAATACATTATTGCTTAAAATAAATGGTGCAATTGTAATACACCCATGCTATAGGTCTTCAAAACTGAACTTAAGTCACTGACCACTTGAATTCGACACTAAAAATAAAATATGTAATTAAGTTTTCACTCACCACATATTCCATAGTCTTCCAAGCCGTTACGAAGGTCTCCAAATTCGTACAGAATATTTGGTTATGTCTAGAATATTAAGTTTGAAGATTTGTGACTTTTCAGAGAACAATGCCAGGCTCTCGCCTGATCACTTTCCCCCCTCTTTCAGGTGTTGGTTCAGCTGTTTCTTAGGAACAAATGAGTCTTCAGAAACCCCGCCCTCACCTTTAAATACTCGGTGCATATTTGTGACGTCATATGTACACTTATCACACCTCTCCTCCTCTCTACACGTCGTGGCCCCCTCCCTGTCCTCTACCTAATACATACATACATATGTACATGTGTCACCTATATTTTTTCTTTACCATATGCCACATCACCGGCTGAAAACGAGTGCCACCATGTTTCTTTCTTCGTTGTGTTTGAGGTCCTTCTTTTGAACTATGAATGTCACTTCCTCCCCCACTCTTTAAGACCACTGTAGAGCGTTTATGCAGAGTGAGTTAACTTTTGGGAAACAACGCGTTATAGATGACCAATAATTATTACGCAGGTTTTGAGGCATTGCACAACGTGTAATTTTCCCAGTCTAGCTGAACGACACATATTTGATTTCTCACGTTAAGAATGAAGCAATTAGGAATATGTTTTCTGAAAGTACAAGGCTTGTTGTGATATGTTTAGTTGACAGTTTGGGGACAATATGTACACTCTGAAAAATTTCTGGTTTTACTGACGTGATAACCACTACTTCAAGTTACAATTAGGAGCACATGAAGTTTAGACCTCTAAATATTAGTAAACGTGTAATTCCTTTTCTTCAGTGAGATAAAATTTGTAAATACAAGTATATTCTTTAATATTTAATCGAATGTTTTACACCTTTATATAATGTAACTTGAAGAATACATAAAGAATACAAAAGAAATTGCAAAAGGTTCTATAAAGTTTAACAAGACTTACAAAAAATGTACCACCAACTGTAAAACATAATTATAAGGTTAGTGGCCACGTGGTCTGAGACATGGACCTCGTGCGCCTCGCCGCTGGGACCGTGGGTTCGAGTCCCACTCAAGGCATGGATATTTTACCACGTCTTTCTGTGTTTGTATAGGTACAGGCCTTGCGTCGGGCTGATCACTCACCCAAGGAGTCCTACCATTGTCCAAATAGATCAATTGAATAATTACAGATTAAATAATAATCCGTAGCGTAACAGCCCTCTGAGAGCCAAAGCCGACTAGCTGGCTACTGACCTCACGTTCACATGCCTAAGCAGAGGTGAACGATCATCCAACCAGATATAGGGTAACGTGTGGTCAGCACGACGAACCCCCAGCCATTGCTAGCTTTCCTGATGGGATTACGCTACTCATTTTACCTCCCCAATTTCCTCACGATGCTGGGTTGGCACCGGTCGAAAGCTCATGAGAAAATTTCTTCTCCCCCGAGACTCGAACCAGCGCGCATTCCGTATCGCCGGTCCGAAGCATGATGCCTCAGACCGCGCGGCTACGGCGCGGGACTAATTACAGATTATTTAAAGAAAATTTTTGAATGATGCGAATCTCTTCATAGCAATGTTAATAAGTTAACATAAAGCTTCAGTCCTCTGTTCTCATTTAAAACCTTACTGCCTGCGACTAAATATTCAAGCCGCAGGTCTGGAAAAGTTTGGAAAATCTTGCTATGAATTTAGAAGCCACTTCCAAAAAAATAAGAGCCATGATTTGTCTCTTTCTTTCTCATTTGTGTTTTTGTGTGTATATATACGATGCTGACCACTCACTCCCTTCCAGTTCCGTGGTCAAGAATGAATAGGACGCCTCTCCCCCCAAGCGCCTACATGGCGTATCGAAGCAGCTTTATATATATATATATATATATATATATATATGTGTGTGTGTGTGTGTGTGTGTGTGTGTGTGTGTGTTTATGTGTGGAAAATGCACGTGAATTAATTCCCTAATGCTCAAACTGGCATCTAACTGCTAGAATCGGAATAACATCTTGCGAATTTAACATTTTTCACAATAATATTAAAAGATACGAAACCTTCATGACAATATACAGCATATTCTAGGCTTTATCATGAAAAGTGCAGGTACAACAGTGAGACCTGGCGCCCGGGGTTAGTAAAGGCTTGTTCATGGCATTCTTATAAATATAATTATTAATTATCGAGGACAGCCCAAATATGCAGGTCTGTATATGACAACTATACACGTCAGGTAATATTTTGTGGGGTGCTTCATTATCTTTGTAATCAAGTTATCTGTAAGACTAGGTAGCTGATTCAAAATCAAGTATTCAATGCTGCAGCACGTTTTAGTGCATTACGTTAGGTTAGGCTTATTATTGTTCTGTAATTGTCAGAATTAAATGAAAGTCAATGTTACAAATATAATCTACAAAGCAAGGTACTGCAATATTAAATTTTATGACGACATTTTCAATAATTACCAAGATATATCGACAAATTGTTTCTTCTTAGCTGCTACAATATAAATAAATTGCAAAATATATCTGTTGTTTTTTCAAGGCACTTCAGTGAGTATTTGCAGGAAAATTCAGGGAACATTTCTGCAGCTATTGCATGCAGTCCGGTGGAGATAAAAACGAAACAGTGAGGACAACTAAACTCTATGTGCTGTCTTCTTGCACTGTGCACGACGAATACATAAATAACTTATTTGAACACTCATTAAACACTACATAACAATAAAAATTAAAGACGTTAGCAAATGTGTACATAGCACAACTATTCTAGTGACTTCGTTGTTGCATCTAAAATTGGTTTTTGTGAATTCCAAATTTTGATGCTCTCTTTTAACGGGTTGGCTTGACGAGCGGGGACCTTCAGGAAAATATAAGTTGCTCTGACGTTGTAATGCAATAAAAAAATATTTTCCTCAAAAAATAATCTGTATAACTATTAGCATTCACAAAGATCAAGTGGTTTGGCTGACGTCGTGGTATCCAGTACAATTAGTTTGTACCTCAAAGAAAGCAAAGCGCATCGCTATAATTACGATCAATAAGTTCATAAAAATAGGCTACAAGAACAAAATGCTCTTCTGTGAAGTGACCGTTAAAAATTGTTCGATCTAATTAAAACTGAAAGGGCTTTACATTTTTTTACAAACTCCTAAATATTAAGTTTCATCAAAGTTCATGTAGCCGTTCTAGAGCTATTATGTGCGTACAGACAGACGGATGGACTAACAGTAAATTAATAAGTAATCCTTAAAGATTCGAACATGCTAAGAAGTAATGAAGAGATCTTTTACAAGGGTCAAATATGAGGAATCCCCAGGAGAGTAAATTCCCGCACAAGAAAATATCGCCAACCACAAACAACTCTTTTGGCACTTGTTACATTAGTGGCAACGTTCAAGATCCGACCCAAGATCTCTCATTTCAAGGTCAGTACACTAACAAGAGCAGGGTAAGTTTCTGGCCACTTCCGTAAGTCAAAGATAAAATTACGGTTGCCGTCACAGTGGCCGCGCGGTCTGAGGTGTGGGCCTTGTGCCGCTCGGACACTGGGACCGTGGGTTTGAATCCCACTCAAGGCATGGATGTTTGTCCGCGTCTTTCTCTGATGTGCTGTCCTGTGTACAGATAGAGGCCTTGCGACGAACTGATTACTCGACCAAGGAGTCCTAAGAAATGTCAAATAGATCAAGCAAACCTCCAAAGAGAGGATAAAAGCAGACCCTGCCAAAGCAGGACAAACGCTAAAGAGGAAAGAAAAGATCAAATTACGGTTAATATCTCCATTATGACGTCATTTCCCGATCAGAGCGCAGAAATTCACTTAGATCTTCGTGTACAATGCCCGTAGTCACGTGCTACTTTCATTAAAAATCTTATTGCCAACAAATTTTTATTTTTCTCCCAACAGCAAATTTCTAAAAAATATCTTCAGTCGTTCTCGAGTTGTTAAGTGTGTGCAGGCTGATCGACGGGCAGACAAAGCAATTTTCATAGGCGCTACGCAATCACATAGAAAGAACAGCGGTCCCTGCCCTCAGAATGTTGTCCACCTAAATTCTGCGTAGTTGGAAACTGTCTAACCATCTTGAGGAAACGAAATTATGTCAAGCCTTTAATACTATTTAAACAGCGAAACAACAACAAAATTTCCTGTTTACTTATACTTTATCTGAAGATGGTTTTTCCCATTCACTTCTTTGCCTAGAATTTTGTAAGCATGTCTCGTGTCACTCATTCGTGCTACATACTCTACCCATCTCCCTATCCTTTGTTTGATTAGACTAAAGTAGCCGTTGTCAAGGCAAACTTTCCTCCGCTTTTGCAACGCGGTTGTAGCGTTACTAGATTTGTTATGTTGGACGTTCTGAGTTGTTTTTCACTCTCTGGGCTCTGCTGTTCGTGTAGCAACATTTTAAGATTTTGTCTTGACTTTGAAATATACAATTTTATGACGGTTCATTTTGTTATATTTGATTAATAATGTAGCATTTCAATGTGCAATTTTATCCAGAATCCAGAATTCTCCAGAATCTTAGATCCAAATATTAACTTCAGCACGGTTATAGAACTACAGAACTGCAACAAATCAATGTGCCTTTTGTAACCATATTTCATACCACCAGGATGATACGAGTACTTTATAGTAAACTACGATGATTTCCACTTCGTCTTTTCCCAGTCAGATTTGTGCATTATAAAATGTATTTAATTACTTGATAAGGGAATGACGCAGGAAACTCTGTGCGTTGTTCTTCTTTATAAAGGAGCCATACTAATGCAGTGTGTTTGATATCACATCAGGTTTTAATTGCTATTTGCTTCTGGTACAATGCTGTACACACAATACTCGTAAGCCATTGTACGGTAAAGGATTTCTGCACTATGTACAGTTAAACACTACTCTAGCATTTTGATTTTATTGTAAATAGTAGATAAGTTGTAAGAGACAATACTAAAAGACAAAGTCAATTAAATTTCAGAATTACTTTGTAACACGATGACGCAGTGGTGTTGTGTGGTGTTAGAATGCCAGCAATTTGACGTAATTTGAGGAAGGCATTTGTAAACTGTATTTTGTACCGGTAATATCTTTCTAAAACATCGGACACTTTTTAAAACAGTATAGCAGGTTTCTCGAAAGATTTATAACACATAGTTAAACACGTAACTGAAATATTTCCTTCTACTCTTAAATTTTTCAACTCTAGAGAGATCTCATTTATTTTTTGAACACTTTAATCTTGCTTGCCAGTTTAGTTTCGTTGGATACAGAAATGTAGGGATTACAGAACTAAAGCTCTTTTTTATTCCCTACATGACTCTTTCCTAAAATTCTGCGAGGATTTTCTGTTTATTGGACTGTGAATAATTTCCTCGTCATGCAGCCTACATTAAGGATAGAGAATGACCGATTATATTTTATATAACATTTGTGAAGTTATAATTTAATTATTGTACCAGTCCCGAAATTACTTACCTCAAAACCACAGACGGAGTTTACTCCATTTACCGCGTTGCTATAAATCATAGCAAACAGTGCTAGCTTTGCTACGCTACGAGTTTTGAGCTGTCTTCATTCGCCTAGGCTCCGATATTTGTAATGCAATGGTGTACGATTCTGCTGTAAATGGCTCTGAAATGTTAATGAGAAATAATGGAGACGTTTACCCGACAGCTGGCTTGCTGTTCTTAACATCTTAGATAGCTGTGTTTCAGGTCCACTACTTCCAATTCCACATCTGATATAAAAATTAGTATTAAAGCGAATTGGTCCGTTTTATTGTAACGAAATATAAACTTTTATGAACGTACGAAGAGGTTTCGATTAGGAATCGTCCAGTATAAGAAACGACGGTGATCCCCGCTGGTGTTTGAGAGTATGTTATTGATTGTTACGAAAAACGATTTATCGCTTCCTAGATTCTGTAACCTAAATTCCACAATATATGAGTGTGATAAATATACGGAGACTTATAATTATTTGTTAAGCTTATATTCAGTACAATTATGATCACGTTTGAGGAAGATTTAAGCATGTAATTATAGATAACTTTTACAACGTGGTGTACTGTATGTTGAATCCTCAAGTTCATATCATGTAAGAGTAAAGCTGTAGTGACGTTAGCCTTGTCTTAAATAGAACAAACTGAACCTCACAGAAGGCCAAAGAAGTAGGCTGCGTATAATGTTTATGGCGCAAGCCAAATTACAAACAAAACTGTGCCTCAATAATACAGATTTGCCTAAGAAAGTTGTATTTTTATCGTACCAAGCTCTCTCTGTTAAATTACCTACCCCTAAACGAATAGGTAAAATTTTCTTACGTAACTTGGGAGTGTGATGTGATCTTAATATTTATCTTGAATACACATTTGTGTCGAAATATGTGCTGCAAATGTGTGGATAAATATTTTTATGATTCATTTTCTCTTTACTATAATATTGCCTGTTATTTTGTATGGGTATGAAACTTAGGCTTTTACAGTAGGAAAGAACATTGTTTAAGTGGTGTAAACATTTTGCCTAAGTCTTTAAAACGAGCACTTTACAAACCTGTGACACTGTGTGACTTGACACTGTTAACTATTTCACTCTTACAATAAACGCCGAATAACACATGGCGTTAATTTCGGCTATCATCCAATTAAACGCCTCCACAAAATTCTTGCAATGAATTCCATCTATTTGGTCCAAAGTTTTATATATAATCTTACTATGCAAGATAAATATCTCGTTCAGTATTTTAACGAAAATATGCATGTATGCAGTGCTTATTTCACCTGTCCACGTATGTTAAAGTCGTTTATTTAATAGTTAACAAAACGAGGTTAAGAGAAGTAGGTTCGATCTACTTAACTCCTTGAAACATAAATATTCTTTACTTCGAAATAAGATGATTATAATTATGGTAATAATAATTGTAAGAACTAAACAATAATAATAATAATAATAATAATAATAATAACTATTGTACTGGTAAAAGTAGTTTTAATACAAAAAGACAGGCGTAATGTCATTACATAATTTAATTAAATTAATTTAGAGAACAACACTTAATATTTATCTAGGGTTCTGAGGATTCAAGATACATCTCCGGCCCACATACGTACTCCCGCCGTCTTACAAAATGATGAAATAAATAATAATCATATAATATTTTGAACTTCTTTAGTGAACCATTACGTCTGTTCTGAATACTGACGCCGTGTGGTAATGGAATGGTTTTCAATGTTTCGGACGAACATGCGGGAAAATATTAGTGGGTAACGAGAGTAAAAGGGTACATAGTAAAGAGGAGAATCATGCAAAGAAACGAGAGACTTTGTTTTGTGGAGGGAGGAGATCACAAATGAAGACTTCAGGGTGGTGAGAACCAGCAACGTCTAGCAGCAGCGGAATTTTGGTTTTACGGTTAAAAAAGTGGGGACACGAGTTTTACTCACTGGAGAGCAAGAAACACTTTTTAGTCCCTCAAATCTGTTATAGTCTGCTGTAAATTTCAACTGTAGTTTGTTTATCGACGTTTTCAGCAGCTCATACTAAATAGCGCCGAATGAGGTAATGACTAATAGTAAATAATGAATTAGAAAGGATGTGGATGGAAGCTGTAGTGGTCTAATTTAAGATACTACTCTGGCATTTGCTTGGAAGGACCTAGGAAAATTACGAAAAATTATCGGTCGGTGTAGCCGGCCTCCGTTCCAAGATTCGAGCTTAGGACATCTCGAAAAGGAATGCTAACCACTAGACTGTGACGTTGAGTGTTAAATGAGTGAACCTCACTCTGTGGCGGGAATTGGACGCCAGAGAATGTCATAATTTTACGTTCGCTCACAAAAATTGTCCAATCTTTTTAACTGTGTCTTTTTCTCTAATGACAGTAACTTTAAAAATGAGATACCAGGAAAATAACAAGTTAAGTAACAGTTAACTAGAACTAAAACGCTTACTCACGTGCGTGCACATATGCTTTAACAAACATATCTCCCGAACTAAAGTAAAGGACAAACATTAGAAAGTTCCACAACTTTCTAATTTGCCATTGTGATTATAATTTTTAAAGAGAAGCTTCCAAATGTGGACTGTACCCAAATCTAACAACAGATATTTTCGTCAAATATATTTTTATGTTCACACTATCATCAAGTTTCAGATCCATTTCAGTATTATCCGCAAATGTACGTCTAATTATTCCGAGCTCATTCTTCCCTTCAAGCCCCCCAGAATTTATCATTCCCCATCCATACTATATGCTTCATCAATGTCCTTCTTCTTTGTTTGAATATCGTAATAACAACTGGTTAACAGTCAAAACTATGGAGCTCCTCACCGTGCAGTTGTCTCCTGATCTTCATTCCTCTTACACTTAAGTATTCTCTTTAACGCCTTGTTCTGAAAACCCCTCAACCCGTGTCTTGATCTTAATGTGACATACCACGTTTTGTAAGTATATATAACATTATAATTTGGCATATTTTAATCTTTACTTTTTAGATAAC
>NW_019059883.1:93840-134266 GCF_000696155.1 Zootermopsis nevadensis | reverse complement strand
TGCAAAAAATTCTGAAGTGTTTATCAGTAAGCATTTCGGAAATTTGGTTTTCTCGTATTTTCTTAAGGAATGCAATTTTTATTTGTTTGCAAATATCGATGCCTCAGCATATCCGAAGGATGTATTAGTTATCCCTACATTATGTATTTTTCCTGCGAGACATGGTATGTTACTTACTCTATATATGGACTAGTGCTTTGTCTACAGACTTCGAAAAAACCGAAATAGTTTTATTGATGGAAATTTCGGAAATCTTCAATGCAGATCACTTTAATTCAGAACCTTATTATTAATTAAAAAGTCTATGCGATTACAGCGTAATACTACCTGACACTTCTATGTAGATTCTATAAGAATTGTAACCACGATTGTGGGTGTGATAGGGGGAATTTTAGCTCAGTTACGGGACAAAAGACTATCGCTTTGACAGAAACAGTTTTAAGCTCGGTTCACAGACTCTGGAGGGTGTGAACTGGATTTTCATGCGACTGCGGTCAGGGGCCAGTGGCGTCCTCTTGTTCACACGGTGATAAAACTTCGATTTCTATAAGCGGCGAATTTCTTGATTATATGAACGCTTGTTAGTCCTCTAGGATCACATTCAGTTGGTAAATTAGTTATTTAGTTAGTATTAGTCAAAGATGTAAGGTGGGAGGATATAAACTTCATTCATCTATTTCAGGATGAGGCTAGTGGCGGGCTCTTGTGAACACAGCAATAAACCTTCATGCACAATAAAAGACGGTGAATTTCCTGACCATTTAAAATACTGTCAACTTATCACGGACACTGCATGTGGAATTGGTTACAGGTGTATGAGTAAAGACTGGATTAATTTGATTCAGAACAGTGAAAAAATGACGGCTTATTGTGAATTCGGTAACAATAAAAGACCACTAGAGCAACTACTAGATTCTAAATAAATTTTCTGCTGCATACTTGGTTAGTTAGTTAAACCAGTGACTGACAAATTACTGTGCTGAACAAATGCTGCAAAACTTAAAGTTTTCTCGATAGTTGGACTCATCGTACCGTTGCGTTGCGTTGCGTTGCGTCAGTCGACACGGTCGTGGAGCGTTGTGAATGTCTGTTAACGACGGTCGTTGAGTGACGGTTGAAGTTCGTTATGAATACTGGAATGTTGACATGGCCAGCAGCTGCTGTGTGACGACATGAATATTCACAACAGAAATCTCCATTGCTTCTCGCTCGGTAGCTGAATGACACCTTTAGTACGTGGACCGAATGTCCTATTTGTATTTGTTATGAACAACGAAGCCACAGACTTGTGCTACGAGCTAGTGTACTGTGCCCTGAGATACGAACAGGAGAAAGATTTCGTTAGTCCGGCGAACACAAATGGGGATTTTTCACACCTACAGACGTTCACCTGTACAAGATTTCCCCTCCCCCGCAACCAGGGCTTAAATTTAGTGATTTATTTTGAACATTTTATTATTTTAAAATACGCGTTTATTCTTGCGTTATTTTCTTCGGGGTGTTCTGAGCTTTTTCATAGAAAGGAATTCATAGATTCATATTCAAGGAAAGACATTCATACTGCTGTGAAAGTTAAACACTGTTAATATTTAAATAAAAAAATTTGGTTATAATTTAATCTAGCTTCTTTCTTATTCTTTCTAATCGCATCCACGGGATAGAGTCATTGTTAAGAATCCGATATCCCCCAAACCTGTCAAGATATTCACAGTTTTTTAAGCCCGAAAGGTCACGACCGTAATAATAATTAAATTAATTTATTTAAGTGTTTGCCAATAACATGCAAACACTGATAATACATAAAATAATAATGAAATAATAATGAAAAATATTACACAAACAGATTAACTAAACTTATACATGTACAGTATTAAATATAACTGCCAAGTACAGGCAACCCAAAATAGAAACAATATTAAGACAGAGCAAAATAAATGAAGAAATATAAATAAAAACAAATAATCCACCTAGGGAACACTAATATAATTGTAAAACGTTAAAGAAATACAAAAAAACAGATAACCAAGCTAGATCATCTATCAAGACAACCTATTTAGATCATTTACCTTATTGAGAACGTGCCCTCAAGGGAGACAATTTTTATGCTAAATACGTCCAAAGATTTACATACGTCATTTGCAGCGATGACGAACCTGACTGAAGGACTATGTAGTAGTAATAATATATTATAAACCATAATCATTTGACGCTGAATATGTTTATCCCTTTATAAATGAGGCTTCTTGGAAGCTGTAGAAAAGTCGCAAAAATGTATGAGCTGTTAAATATAGGAATTTCATTCTCTGGCGCAATGGCGCAGTTATTGGAGATTGTGTTTCTGCTGAAACCGAATGGGGAGTGTAGAAATGAAATTGACCTTCAGAAAAGCATTTACAGGTACATCGTAAGTGTACACAATCGGTCATTAAACGATTTACAGTGGCTTGTAACTGGAGTGCTAACTCGGCCATGAAGAGTTTAGATCCTTACTTTTTTAACTGAAAAGCTTGCTGCCCACAATGAGATGGTGAAATGTAATTCATATTGATTGAATTGGGTATTTTTGTAAGAACATAAGTTCTGAAAGAAAAAGAATTTATTCGAACCAAAATCATTTTGATACTTTTACAAAATATGTCTGCTTTTAACAGTTATAATATTTACCAGCTAGTAGCATCTCTGAGACTGATGTATGAAATCGCAAAGATCACTTTTTTATTCAACGATATTCTCAATAGCACAGCGTTGAATGATGGGTTGGAAAGAAGAAGAAGAAGACGCGACTGGAAAATATATGGAAGGAAATAGACATAACTAAACTTTAGGAGCTATGCTGGCATGTTCCCGGAGTAAATTAAATTAAAGCCATGGCGGCGCTTATGCAGAGAGCTGTATCACTCCTACTAATTCTTGATCTCGAAACTAGATGGTGGTGACTCGTCAACGTGACATCCCGGACGTGAGTTACCCCCGGGGAAAAGATCCCCGGTGCTCATTGGATAGGAATCTGGGTAACACTCACAGCCAGTATTGATGCAATGAGTAGAAGAAAAATCAATTTTTCCCTTCCAGTGATGGAACCCGGTCTTCCAATCTGTAGTTAACAGAATGCCGATTGAGCTACACCGTCTCAATTTTTGGAGTGACTAAAGGAAAATCAAGAAAAATCTGTCATAGCCAGTCTCTAGGCCGTGTCTTCCAAGTCTCATCAAGCGATTGAAAACCAGCAGCCAGTTCAACGAAGATGGATGTCTTCTGGGTTGTAGTGCAATATACTCTGGTAGAAGCTTACCAACATCTCACAAGTCCTGTTTGCCTCCATTATCAGGGCCAGATTAATGAATTATTTATGGCTTCACAGATTCTGCAGTTTTATATAGTCCAATCTCTAAGTCAAGAAGGTCCCGTGATTTGAAAAAGCTCAATTAACAAATTTTAACGGCTTTAGAAATTTTAATAACCTTCTCTCCGCTGGGTGGTAAGTGCAATGGCCTTTAACTACAAAGATAAGACGCCAAACCGTATACATGGATACAGCCTTAACCATACAACATAAGCCATTTTTGCAGGCTTTTTCTAAAAATATATTGTCGTCCATCATGGCTTCTAAGTGGCAGGAATACGTGACATCGTCGTTATATACATACTGAGCTATAGATTAACATGCTCTTTCTGTTATTTATATACGCGTTCGTGTAATGCCCTTTGAAAATTCAACGGAATATATACTCAAATGTTATATAACCTTTCGTGTTATTATTTACTAATCAAATACAATTTAATTGCAACATTAACCTCTGAACGTTAACACAGATGCATACAGACGTGAGACCGCAAAAATTCACTCATATAGTAGGTCGGCCGTGAACTTTTGACGCTTGCGCAGATGAGCCTTCCAAGAACATATACAATGGATGTTTTTATCCATTATTTACCAGGTATGGCCTCTTATTTTGTTCAGATTGATGGTAAATTTATTTTAGTTTATAGAATTTTCGCATGAGGAAAAACTATCAAATATTTTGTGTGTAACAGAACGTGGGTGATGTGTTTCCGTTTTGTTCCGCCTGTGGCATAAATCGCATGACCATCGCGGGATGACTCCTGCAGTACATGACGCAAGAGAACGGTCTGCGTCTTGTGTACGCGATTTCACGTGGCACCACTCGTTATCATCGCGATATTTACAACAGGCAGGTTCTAAGACGCGCTGTTTGTTCTCTTTCTGCTCAATGTCACCAGCGCAATTAAGGTCTTTGTGTACCCAGATTAGAAATAATACCGGTCGCTTGTGTGCAACAGCGCTCGTGTGCTCATATTCGCTCAAATATTTGAAGCGAACAGCTGGTGGCAAGATAAGTTCAATTCTGAAACTTGTGTTTCCGTATAGCATTCATATACTTAAAGATTAAAATGTAAGGAACTTAATAACAACATGAAGGAGATAAGGATAAAGTCATTCCAATGCTTAATTAAGCACCACACCATGTGGAGGTGAGATGGGATACAGGATTGGAGAGTTTCGCGTCGAGTACAATTAATAAAATCTTCTCGGGCAATCAGCCATGTTAACTGGTTACCGTAGTAAACCTACGTTTCGGGGACATAGTTAGTTCCCGAAACGTCGGTTTACTACGGTAACCAGTTAACGCGGCTGATTGCCCGAGAAGATTTTATTGATTATGAAATATGGTTGTCCTCTGGGAAGATCATTGGCTTAGGTTGACTGAGGACATTTCGATAACTGAGTGGCGGAGGTTAATTTTTTGAAAAGTTTCAGCCATATACAGAGGAGAGAGGAGGCGAAGGACTACAATTTTTGGCAATTGAGAACATACGTCGCTATTAATCTTCCATGACGCACAACCACAAGTCACAATACGTACACTCAGCACAAAGCGTACTGCAACTGTTACGTAATCGAAATGATAAATGCGACACAACGCTCTTTGTCAACGGCCAGCACGCAATCAACTAACGTGTTAGCAGTCCAGGTTTGGCTAACATATTTGCATGTAAAGACATGCAGTCCTTTTCCCCTCAAGTGTACAATATATCGTGTCTCTTCTAATTGCATTTGCGCCAACAGACAGCCTAGCGTAAGCGTAAACGAGTTGGCTAATGAAGCCTGTGATGGACAGCGTAACGATGCATTTTAACTGATCCAATTGGTTGGCTACCACGAAAGGAAGAATGTTTATTTTTGTTTTTCAAAATGTTAGCCAAGTTAACACGATTAACGTGAACACTCCACCTCTGCTGGAAAGAATATTGACTACAGACAGAAAATAGCAGGAAAATGGAGAAAGCTGCAGGCTATACTGAGAAGTTTCTCAGTTTGGCTCTTCCCATCTAAAAAAACGCTTTACCATTACAATGATCGAACGGTTAACGGTGTTTAAGGAAATAATCTCTGTTTACTGTGAGAATCATTCGAAATCCACGAGTAAAAAATGAATAGTTGTTGTTATATAGCAGCTGAAATAGTTACCATTAGGCTTTAAGGTGTTAATACGATTAGTCTTAAGAATGAGATTTTAATTTCTCATGGTGTTGAGAATGCTAATAAATCCCTTGAAAGTGTGACAGAGTTCAAATATTCGGTGACAACAATAACAAATCAAAATGATGCTCATGAAGAAGTTAGGAGGAGATTAAATTCCGGAAATGCTTACTACTACTCATTTAAAAATATTTTGTCTTCCCGTCTGATTTCTAAGAACCTGAAAATTAAAGTATACAAAACAATAATCTTGCCTGTTGTTTTGTATGGGTGCGAAACATGGTCTCTCACTCAGAGGGAGGAACACAGATTGCAGTTGTTTGAGAATAGGGTGTTGAGGAGGATATTTTGACCTAGGAGAGTAGACTATATGAGATTTTGTTTCTGTGGAACTGCGCCTCAAGGGGCCTCTTTCCATGCATCACGTGATGTATCATACATCCTTTCACAGAATGCAGTCCTGCAAGAGCGACAGATATTTTCACTCACATAAAAATACGATCATGTAAAATTAATATTTCGGAACAGTATGATATCAATGTTACTAATTAAGAATGTAAAAGTTGGGTAAACCTGAGATTTCAGCCTCTCACGGCGGCGAGTACGAAGATTGCTAAGTTCTGGACTGTTGTATCTTGTAGTCTGTTAGAAAGTTTCCGACGTTTCAGTGATGTTTGTTGCGCCTGTCGTTAAAGTGATCATTTATCTGATGATGAAGGCAGTAACGATCTCTATTCAACGATACTTTACGGCACAACAAAATCAGAAGGTAGCCATTTTCATAAGGTAAAATTGTCCCTTTTATCTGGTACTAAACTCCATTCCATGCAGACATAGGGGGAGTGAAGACAATGCTTCACGCATTTTTAACATCGGCTCTGGATGGGGGTTAGTTGCTAGCTTCACTGCCCAGCAGATTTACCACCGAGAAAGGAAATTAGGACCCCTTATTATGGGAGATTTGACTTAGCTACTATACTGGCAAAATTGTTATTTGAAGACTTTATAATTAGAAGAACTATGCTCGTACCTGAACATTATGTTCTTATATGCGTTGTTTAACACCATTAAAATTCGTTAACACCAGCGTTGAAGACTGTTACACTTATCAACAGGAAGACAGCCGGAAATTGTTGCAAAAGTTATCGTCTTCTACAGCAAGGGTCAGGCCATTTGTGTCGTAGCACGTTATCGATGTCACGAGATACGTACACAGACAGGTAATGGTATTTCAAGCTTCGCTATACTTCGTTACCTTTGTGTCAACTTCAGGTAATTTTCCCACATTGATACCGCGCACTGCCCAGCAGTCATTTGTTCCTGGATATATACCAAGCATTTGCAGCAAGAGTGTAAATGTCACTTCCGAAATAATGGCAAAAATACTTCCGGTGCAGACGAAAACAGTTCGAAGACAACAAAACACGAATAATATAGGTTCAAGAGCTGATAACTGAAGAGGAAACGCTGATTAGTTTATGTTAACTGCAATGGGTCTGAATGCAAGTAAATATTAACATTACATTTACAATGTTTTCGAAAGTCAGTAAAGTTTGCCGTGCTTAAAATAATCAAATGCTTCCCATTACAGCCCCGAGCTTCTGTCTCGGCATGGACTCAGGGATTCTGGACATATCATCAAAGATAACAAGTCTTAAAACAACCATTTTAAGAACCAACATATTAATTCATATGATGTGTAAGTAATTAGTGTATTTTAAGAAACAGAAACGCTTCTAAATTTTCCCAAAAAAATGGTTTGCCTACAGTGAGATTCGAACATATAACCTTATATCACAATAACGATTAAAATAAATCACAGAAAGCAAAATAAATATCTGCTTCCTTCACACTTCTATCCTCGCCAATTAAGCACAAATAATACAGTGATAATACGAATGATAATACCGGCAATTACTTTTTGCTCGTTAACAGGACTGCATGAGCCTTACGGAAAAACAGTCAACATATCGTTCTTTTGAATATCACAATTCACATATTCAATATCAATTTCCAGTTGGTCTTGTTGTGAGTTCCACAAGGATATATTGATTTATATGCAGTTGCACAATTTACATAGATATTCGTGCAAATACAATGTATGCATTAAAATACCGGCAGTAGGTCTCGATCTGGCAAACGTGAGCTTCAAATCGATGTGTCTTCTACCTTAGCAAACTTCCTACCAGTGAACACAGACGTTCGTTTTATAGTGGCACATACATCCACTCATCGGAGACGTCATTAACATTAATTCGAGTTTTTTAAAATTAGGTACAGATATTGGTGTTTTAATGTGTTTCTGGCACTTATAATTCTAATTAATATAAGACAACCATACACTGACAAATACTGTGATACTGGGAACGACCCGTTCTGCAAGTGCCTGAGCACTGCGGGTCCCAACTTTTCGTTGGCTTGATCTATAGACATTCGGTAGGACTCCTTGGACGAGGGATCGGCCCGTCGCAAGGCCTCTACCTGTACACAGGACAGCACAACACAGAAAAACACGGACAGACATCCATGCCTTGGGTGGGATTCGAACCCACGGTCTCAGCGACCACAAGGCCCACGCCTCAGACCGCGCGGCCGCTGCGGACCCCACACTGATAAATACAAATAGATAATAATGACTGGAATTATGACGCCAACAGAAAGCCTCAGAACATCTAATAAACTTCATTTTTATTGCATAGAGTGTACACTGCAACATATTCATAATAAAGTATTAGCAGCAAAAACTCTTCATAATAACATAAAACCATCGAACATGTAGACATTGTTGCCGTTTTCACACTCCACAGTATATGTGTAAAAGATTTCCAAGCAATGTTTACATAAACGTAAATAACGGCTTGATATTTCGGCAAATGGCCAAAAGTAAAATACCAATGTCTGAATAATCATCTGTTTCTCTGTCTGTACGTGTTTTATCTTGTCTGCTGCGAACGCAAGCAGCCTGGGATCTGCATATTATACGCGGTTTGAAGTTCTCAAGGCGATGAAAATGTCGGTTCTAATATAGCCTATGTTGAAAGACACCATATTTTCGGAGAAACCGAAACAGAAGAGTTATTACAATGCTCATAAATTCCCACCACGGGACTTTGACGTGATCTATATGATTCCAGAACAGACAGCTGTTTCCTTTAGAAAGAAATCAATATTCTGAAAGTGCACAGTGTACTATATTTTTAAAAGGCTTATTTGCTATGATGAATTATAAATGACGTGCTAACATCCATGGTTCAAAATTTTCATAAGAAAAGAAATTATCAATGTCAGAATGAGGCGTGATTCTCGAGGTACCTTATTTTAGAAAAATAAAGGAGGCTTACGTAAAATATAGGCCTAAGAAGAGAATAACTAATGAAACAGGAGCAAACCTTCACTGCATTAAGCTCACTTACTTATAGCAGAAGGAACCATTGTTTACAGCCTCACTCTATCGTGAACAATCTTAAAAATGTTTCATTTATTATTATAACTGCATTAACAGAACTAAAGTTACGCACATATTCTTCACTTTGTTGTGATCCGTGGAAGCAAAGATGTTCACTAAACTGAATAATTTTGATTAAAATAAACATTTCCCTTATAGAAAAAAAAACATTATATTTACATGTAGATATTAAATATTTTATTCAAAGTGTCAAGGAGCCAAAGCTTTAAATAATCCATACGGAGGCTTCACATTCAGTAATTACCCACGATAAATTACTTATTTATAACTTGTTGAATATAGGTCATATGTTTTAAAGTCGTATTTTAATAGAAAACTGGATTAAGAAACTGATGTGATACTGATTTCAACAAATTTCATCTTCGTCAATGCTTTACTTTTTACTGCGAGTTTAATATTTTTTAATTTTCATCCTATTGAATGACATTTTTTAATTTTTTATTTGGTGCTGAAACAATTTAAACACGTTTTTATTAGGCAAGTTCATGAAAGTCTTTAGTCCCTTATTTATAGCAGTCGTCAAAATCATCCAGAATAAATACAAACTGAAATGGCCTGACGGTCTTTCTTAAAATTTTCAATGTAAAATTACATCAAATTCGGTTTATGCATTCTCAAATAGTTTCAATTCAACGGACAGACGTTGCGATTTTTAAGGGCGCTGTGCAGGACTGAGAATGTACCTGAAAAAGGGCAGGCGTGACTTCCTGCTAACATAATTGGTTTTGTGGAGGAGTTGTAACCCACATTGATGGAGAGATGTTAATTTACAACAACCACGCCAAACACGTCGGTCACCATGTTTTTGTCTCAAAGCCAAAAGTGTTTTTCGAATGATTGAACACTCATCTACCTGTTAATTTTTATTGATATTATACAAGCTTTGGAATGTAAATTTATTACTTTCGTAAACCCATAAAAGGTCAAACCAACTGGTCATAGTATCGTAATATTAAATGAAAAATCTTTTCCATTTTATTCAGATATTTGATCTGTGTGTTTTAATTTATATTAGTTTAATTTAATATCTCGTGTGGTCTTTAGAAACGTGTATATTATAAATTATTCTATGAAGAATTATTTAATGATCCTCCTAATATTCACTGATATAACCACTTTCATTACATGGCTAGGGGCTGTAACGTTAATTTTTACACATGGGTGGCTTATGAAAACTTCGTACAAACCAATGTGTTTTCCAGTCCTGCAGTGTAATTAATTTTTAAATTAAACCACCTTTACCATAAAAATATGTACACTTCGCATACGAAAATTTATCAGATTTAACCACGCCAATGCGTTCCCACCTCAAACTAAATAGTGGTTGTCTTTTGTACGAGGTAATGGAATTTCAAGTTCCATAATATTTGATATTTTGTATCGATTCAGTTACTATCAGCTTCTTAAGAAATAATTTTGCTGCATGAAATTAGTGTGATATCAATGTCTTGATTTGCAATTTGAAAATGTATTTACACACATTGAATAATGGTCAAAAGAATAAAATTGCATGCTTAGATTTATTGGGGGCGACGAAAGTGACATACGAATATTACTACAGGGTTAGTACTCCAAGTTATAAATATATACATATTTATTTTACCCCCAGCATGTAATCCAAACGTTTTGCACTAATATAAACACTCCGAGGTTGTAGTTTAGTGGGAATATCAATTTTTATTTCTCTGGGTCTGGTATCTGAATACTTCAGTATGATGTATTTATTTGTGGTTCATGTGACGATGCTGTCAAATGCTCAAATTAAACAGCAAGAAAATGAGCAATGAGTAATTAATTAGAAAATATGTGGTGAGAAGTGGTCATGACCTATTTTTCCGCAATTATTGAGGACAACTAAAATTTCGGTCAGGATGACTGGTCTGCGGACTGAGATTTGAACACTTGGCTTTCCGATGAATAATTTATGTTAGTCACTTGGCAATTACGCCCAGTTTGAATTACAAAAGTTATACGTGTCAATTTCTGAGGTGCCAGTAATTCGAACAAATTCTTAGCTCGTTGTTTAGAAGCATCAAACCCAGATTCGGGCAGTGGAGCTGTTTGAAGCCTTGCGATCCACGTAAGTGAAGACTGCTTTCCTAGATTGTACTGTCCCAGTTTACTCTCAGAGCATGCAGGTAGGCCATGCAGGCAGCAGTCTATGCTAATTGTTGGGGTAAACAGGCTACTCACGAAGGGGCAGTTAACAACATGTTCCTAAACGTGTGATCCATTCAGTGCCTCCATTTTCTATTACCTGTCATTAGGAAGTTGCGTATAAACTGTGGGAATAGTTCGCTGCAACCATAAGTTCTGCAGACGAAGGGAATGTGTCTCGTTTCGAGCAAAATTCTGCATGTTGTTACCAGTATGGGCCCTAGACACATTAACAGTCGTAAGTTCTACAAGTTTAAAATCGCTAAACGCAAATTAAAGAAGCGAATAAACGTCGCATAACGTGACATTAATACGCGTTCACCTTGTTTTTTTTGTCAGATATAAGAGAAAGAACATTGTTTATAGCTTCACAACAATGGAAGACAAATAATAGCGATTATCATTTCGTTGTTGTTCTCGGTTTTGGCGCTGTGTACATTCGTCGGTCTGAGAAATATACTGTATCCATCTTCAAGGTTGAAGAATCTATACGGTGCAAAACCCAGAAGAACAATGTCACCCTCATTGCAGTGAAAATCTTAAATCTCTCAAGAGTGATAGTGTTTATTTTTTATTACTTTAAGAATAAGCTATCGTCGATGGCGTCAACTGGAGTAGTCATGAGAAATGAGGTCATCGCTGTGAATCTTTGGAACCTCACAAGTTTTAACAACCGTCACGTTGGTATTAACAAAAGTAAGTCTAAAGAAGTATGATTTTAATAAAGCCTCCAGTGGCACGACTTTCCTAAAAATGCCGTAGAAATCTGTGTAGCCGCTCGCGAGAAGTGATATACTTACAGACGGACAGATAAAGCGAAGTCCTATTTTAATCTCGGAGTCTGATTTCTTTCTCCAACTGAAGAAGACCAGAACGTGAAGTTGAACCGCTTACCTCCATTCATAGTCGAGACTAAGAGAAAGTGAGGTTTCACATTCTCCTAACGTTTTCTTTACTCTTTATATATGCTTAGGATAATTTATCTTCATTTTAACTCAATTAAGGCAAACGATTAATTACAGTGTTTTTTCTTAGATACGAATTTGCATTTACTGAAACAAGATGATGCAAATACGGTTGTTTAGTTACGATATTGGTGTCGATTATTACCGTTTAATTGCGGTAGCAAACATGCACAGGTCGGTGAGAAAATAGGAAATTATTATTGATGAAAATTCATCTGAATAGGCAACTAATTGGCGTTGATTTTTGTGATCCCAGACTTTAGTTATTAGAAACAAAACTATTGAAACAAGCGAAGTCAGAAGAACCCATAAATATTATACAGACTTTTCAGATATATGACTTTTGATATTACAATCTAACATTTGAGGTCCTCACAACAGTAAATGTTTCAGACATGGTCTTTGGGTGTTGACGACTTATAGCCTTGCGGGTGTTTACCAGTGTCGCAGACAAAATTATCGTCTCTACTGAAACATCGGTAACCACCTACAAAGCTTCACAGCGTCACAACCCAAAGAACACAAACACCATTTTGATAGTACAACGTTGGAAAACAAGTACACAGAAAATAACGTATCAGACCTCTTTGATTAAACAGAATGCAGCTGAGAAATTACCTTCGGCTTAAATAGTCGGGGTTCCATCCCCGTCAGGAACCAGGTTTTCGCCGTTCACCATCACATCCAAAATTATACTCGGAGCCATCTTGCCTCCTAACCAATCAGCATAACGTGACCGTATCTTGAATACCAGTTTAACTCCATGTATTGCTGTGTTAATTATAAGTGGAGTTTGTATCAACGCCACGTATGCGACTTCGTTTTGTGAGGGTGAGGCACAGGGAAAACTGTACCTATAATAATATGTTCTTGTAGATTAGATTAGTTATGGCACCGACCGAATCAGATTAAGGAATAGCGCGTTTTACTAGTGTACAAAAAGTAAGCGATTCTAACATCTGTCTCAGCAATGGCTGTTCAGATGAGTCTGCTGTGGTTGTCCTCACTTTTCCCAGGCAAATACCAAGAAATTACCCTGAATTCTTCCCAGTCTCTCACATCCCAGTTAATTGCCTTCCACCAAGCTGAAGTTAAATAACATTATGTCTTTAAATAACATTGGAATCCATTTCCGTGAGTTAATGAGCTGACGTTTTCCTTTTCTTCGAGGGGCGAAGGGATCGAGTGTTCAGTGATATTAAAAAGCTTTCCAAACTCCGCAAATTAGCATGTTATTGATATAACGAAAGAAGGAAACATATTAGCAAGGATAATGATAAATGTTAAAATTAATCTTAGAGTAAGGACTGGATTCAGCTGACTCAGATTATAAGTGACGATCTCTTGTTAATTTGGATTTTACAAGTAGCTGCGTATCTATTAGCTACCTGAGCGACGGTGTTTCTCAAGTAGACACTGTTTCTTATTTGTTCCTTAAGATTTAGCGTAAATCTTCTTGATGTTTGTCTCTGTCGCGGCTACCAGTCAAGATCGTCTGCCTTTTGTTGTATGAGATTTTAACGTGAAGTAGCCTAACAAGCGGGGTAGTTTCCATTGCATAATAACATATTTGTTTCATCAAACCAAAAAATATTCGCTTTATATTATAAACAAACAATATAATTAATATCATCCGATATAACTAAGTAACTAACTCTAGTAAAGGCCTTCTTAACAGTTTAGTAGTAGTTTAGTCAAAAATGTCTTGAGTTTTATGGAAACGGAAGATTTATTACCACTAACGACGTTTATGTAACATTTCGTGAAATTCTAGTAGTGTTACGCGTTGTTATATCAACAAAATAACTAACCCTCCCAAGCTGTGGGACCGCCCCTTATCGAATGTCCGCGACTACTCATTCAGTATACTCGCATCTACTCTCCGTATCTGAATGTCGTCTCTTCTTTTGTGCTCCGTCTGTTTTACCATCGGTGAAAGTTATCCCGGGGGTCCGCCCGCAGTGGCCGCGCGGTCTGAGGCGTGGGCCTTGTGCCACTTGGTCGCTGGGACCATGTGTTCGAATCCCACTCAAGCCATGGATGTTTGTCGCGTTTTTCTGTGTTGTGCTGTCCTGTGTACAGGCAGAGGCCTTGCGACGGGCCGATCCCTCGTCTAAGGAGTCTTACCGAATGTCCATAGATCAAGCCTACGAAAATTTGGGACCCACAGTACTCAGGCACTTGAAGAACGGGTCGTTCCCAGTATCCCAGTATCCAGAAAGTTATCCCGGTACATATTAGACGTGTATTCGGTTCAAGAACAGCAGCTTCCATTTGTACGGTTGTTACAATTCGTCTCGTACTCTGAGCGAAACACTTAAACTACAATTAGGCCTACTTGATGTGTGCAGAATATCCGGGCTTAAAAGAATCTGAAGAAGTAATAAATGTTGGAGTTATGTACCGAGAAATTTTGTAATTTCTACTTTCCATTAAGCACATTTAAAGTGTTTGAATCAGATTAGAGTGCCATGAAAGTTTACCTCAAATATGTGAAATCAGAAAAGAATAAAACGCATAGACAACCGACATCAAATCCTCTTCTAAAGGAACATGGTTGTCAGAAATCTAAATAGATTAATCAAATTTAGCGACAAGCTTTCAGTTTCTAATCGTGCGATGGTTGACGTAGCTAAGTACTAGCATCTCTTTCTGAGGATAAAATTCGTAGAACTTTAATACCACTAAATCATGTAGCTTTGTGGTGTAGTGATTAAGAACGGCGACAACTTCAGTGTTTAACTCGTAAATGATAGTCATTGCTCACAGTAAAACGCTCTAAATATAACTCAGTACTAAATGCCCTTCTTTCGTACTACTGAAGTTATTACTAACCTCTGATGTTCTGGATGAACTTCCGTCAATTGGTCGGGACATCATAGAAGGCGTATAGTAAGTGCAACTAACTCTAGAGAGACAGAATTGTTATGGCTCATTAGAACGGCAGTACTAACAGCCTAGAAGCATTTAAGAGTGGGAAATATTTTGCTGCTTTACATCTGGCTACACGACTCTATTGTAAACTCTTTGTTCGGAAACATAAAATTATGCTAAATAAAATACACTTCAAAATTCACACACTGAAGTTTGCAGTATTATCAGGTATACGAATACATATATTACAAATATTTACTAGCCATATAAGGGTTTCAGTACCCATTTCTCCAGCGTTGTGGATGTGTATATCAAATATCGGCTGAAACTGCTGTGTATTGCATTAAACACGCCATCTTAGTAGCACGCGTTTCATCTAGCACCTTGGCAAAGCCAGATCCCCATAACACATCTGAGCTACCTTTTGAAAGACACAGAATATAAAAATAATCAGTTTGGTACTTGACGAGAGTCAGTAAAGTTGGGCCAAACATTTACCGTCTTGTATATTTTAATCTTCCTCTAATAAATCCTCCGAAGACGTCTTTATAAAAGTTACAGTCGAATTTGGTTACTTTGAAGTTACAACCTTGAGGTTGTTTGTTGTTGGGGCATGATGGCTATGATAATCTTTCTCTCAGGCCGAAATTCTCGCACAGTGCAACTAAATTTTTCAGACAATTTCCATTGATGTGTGGTAAGATTCTAACATTTCAGCTATGAATCCAGTCTACGCGACTTTTAGAGAAGCCATCGTGGCTAAAGCTCTATTTATATTTACATAACCCTGACTTATTTCTGAACCAGAAAATATTTTAACGAATTTCTTGTATTTCTGCAGCACAAAGTTAATCTAAATAATATTTAAAATAAATTTCCTGTCTCAGAGGAAACACGTGTCCCAGCCACATATATCAATTGCTTAATGCCGTCTATAGAAATAAATTTTGTTTATACTGAGAAACAAACGAAACCCATAAATATAATGGGTGAACAGAAAGAAGAATTGGTGAACGTTTCATCAGGTGGTAAAATACATGCAATTAACACTCTTCTTGAGAGAGTTAATCCGGTCTCATTTCAGTGCGATCAGCCAACACATCTTTCCAGTTACACGTGACCCTCGCAAAAGTTGCAGAGTTGTTACGAGATAAGTGATATCACATGCTACTGTACCCTGATAAAAAACACAAAAAAAAACATAACACTGCTTTCAACATTGCATTGTGTACAGAATGTTCCAAAACAAATGAACGAAAGTATGCTGACTGCCTGCCTGGCAATGCAACCAACCTGCTATGCGTGCATGCTGGATTGCTACGGTAGGGACCAGATTACTTGTAAGATTTGAGGTTTTCACAGCGGTGAGTATGAAGATTTCTGTCTTCTGGGTTGTTGCGCTGTGTAGTCTGGTCTCATCGCCCTGATGACGGAGGCAGTATGACCTCTGAGACGTTGGTTAACATCGACCAGACTACTACACAGCGCAACAACCCAGAAGACAGAAATCTTCACCAGATTACTTGCTAGCTGAGCTCCCTAGGGCTGTGGATAGTTGCACTCGGCACGGCCTAGTCGGTGCACGGAACGTCCGGGTAGAACGGATAGAAAAAACGTGGAGGTGCGCGCGCAGTGCTTATGACCTTGCTCTTCACCCCCGCGCCAAGAACTCGCAAGTAATCTGGTTCTTACTATAGCTATACGGCCAGGACAACGCCTGGCTGACTGGCCGACTGACAGCTTGGGTAGACTGGTGAAAACTTTCCCAGAGCTTAACGAAATGATGGCGTCAAATACATTATACAGACCTGTGCAACAAATAAAATTATTCTTGATCATAGAAGAAGCGAACGAAAACAATGCAATCCTCTGAGGTCTTCGTATGCATTTACCACACATAAATATCAATTAATTATATTACTTTGTCTTACCCACACAATTATGAATGCTCAGTATAGAAATTTGTCCATTTGAATTCGTAACTTGGATACTCCCAGCAAAATTGTTCAAGATAGGCTGAGCGTTACGGACAGTAGGGGGCTAAATAAATAGTGTGTTTTTGAACGGATTAATCTGGCACATGATAGAGACCAGTCGCAGGCTCTTTCAAACCTTTGATGAAACTATGTATGTCATGAAGTAGGGGATTTTTTAAACATTTGGGCAACTGTTAGCTTCTGTAGAAGGGCTCTTTTTCATGAACGTTTAGGATCAAAATTACATTTTCCTGACGAATTTCAATGTGATTTTCCTATAAGAAATGCATTCCTTTAGTACTTTTATTTTAATTTTGATAGACCTGACGATGATAAGATTGTATATCGAAACATGTCGTCAATTTTAAAATGTAACAATTTTATGTGAAATTTTATATGATTTTATATGATTTTAACAATAAGCTTGTGTAAACGACGGAAAATAAAAGTATTGTACTTTTTAAAGATTAAACATATAAATACGACCTCCCATTATGTGATTGTTTTATGAACTTCATGCAGAGATGTGAGAAAATTAGAAATATGATTAATGAAAGCATCATTATTTCAGAATAAATGCATTTTAATATTCCGCAATAAATCGAAAACAAAATTGAGCTAGAGTTATGGCGATATGTGGTTACGACTTTTCAGTATCTCGCGAATTTAAGGATGTCAGCATAAGGAAGAGTGTTATGAAATACTGCATTTCAAATGTAACATAGGATAAGTCGAAAAATTCTTTGAAATAAATGGCCAATAATCCTTACGGACTAATTAAAAATTTCTGTCGCTAACATATTTAACAGAATGTGTGAAAAAACGTTTGTTCACCAACGGACAAGGGGACAATATTCGATTATAATGCAGATAAAGTCACCAGACACCAGTCGTTAACTATTTATATTAAGTGTCTGAAAGGTCTGCCAGAACGACGGAAGGACGAAAGGGGTGTTACAGGATTTTACTAACTAACTAACTAACTAACTCACTAACTAATTAACTACCTAACTAAGTAACTAACTAACTAACTAAATGGCTTGCAGAACCCGAAGATTCATCACCGAACTAATGAAAGCCCTCCGCCAGTCCCTGTCCTGAGCCAACAAAATCTAGTTACCTTGAACTCCTATCTCCCATAGATCCCACTTGATATTATCCTCCCATCTACGTCTAGGTCCCCCCAGCAGTCTCTTCCTTTCCGGCTTTCCGACCGATATCCGGTGTTGGAGGATACAGTTTTAATATACGGGATGTCCCAGGAGGAAAGGTCAATATTCCGGGAGGTCATAGTATCGGTCATTCTAAGCAAGAAACGTATATGTACATGTGTCCTATTCCAAACGGTTTCCGAGATAGAGCTATTTCACTGTACGGTAGTTTGGATTTGGCGCCTAATATTGTCCTTCCCTATTGGATGTTATCGCCTGCATAAACGAACGCCAAGATGCACTCAGACGAACAACGCGCCATATCCTCACACGAGTTTCAAAGTGCATTATGTTGACAGCGGAATTTTCGAAAATGTATTATAGTAGGTAAACTGTACCAACTTTGTCACTTGAACAGTATATACTAGTATTAGAAACAGTACGTAATATCTCTTTCTTATCGACAATTTTACAACTCTATAGAAGACAGAGAGGACGCATAAGACATTGTCCCGGCATCCGGCCGGAGGAACTGAGTAAAACTACTCAGGCTTCATCAGTCAGTATCTTGTCGGAATTTGGACTCATTATTTGAGATCATGAATCAAGAGTGTAACTGCTATATTAATCCTCTGAGTGTCTAGATCAGTGAAGAGCATGCTGATTAGGCTTGTCCGGGACAGTGGTTTATCGTCCGTCGATGGATTCGGATCATACATAAAGGACTATTCTAGACGACAAGTTTGAAATGAACAGGCCAGCGAAACCAATTTAAAACACAAAAAGCGTGGAATAAGATAATTTATAAATTGATATTTTAAACAAAATTGGTAAAGTAATGAAATATAGGAATGCTTGACAACATCTTTAAAAAAAAATAATTATGACGTTGAGATTAAGATTTTTCAGAGCCCCTGTTTGTAAGGCGAAAGTAAAATTAGCAAACAGTAATATTAGCCTGTCGTCTGTGAAAAATAACCTGTACTCTTATCATTATCATTTCAACTTCCTGCGCGCTACTTATCTCTTGACACAAGAGGGCCATATATTTTTCTTTCTCTGTCTGGCCTCCAACACGATAAGCTACTTCAGGCAGGAAAACGAGAAGTAACAGTGTTAAAAGTCGTTCATGGATTCCTGCTCGCAAGAGAATCGGTATTCAGTTTCTTCATTTCACATGAACAATACCAGCGGCCAACGCAGAGGCAAAAATCTGAGCACTAAATGTTGCACTTTCTGCTATTAACGTTCTGTAAAAGAAGCATGAAAGCACAAATTTGTCGTAACATAATCACATTAAAATTACTGGTACTTTGCCAGAATTTATAACAATTTAAAAACTGTGAAGCTCCCAGTATTTGTAACTGGAACGTGTCGACATATTTTGTCACAACTCCCCAATATGGTATTGTTTGTCACAAGCACTGCTATAATTATGTCTTCATCACATTTCATACACTCAAACAAAAGCTCTGTTATGAGACTAAATTACCTCGAAGGAGGTGGAGTGCGACCACCCAGGTACCCATGGAAACACCTGTTGACATTTATTTGCAGTGTTTCCCTTAAAAACGCTTGTGCGAAAACAATCGAAATATAATCCAAGAAAAGCTATTCGTTATGCTACTCATACAAATTTGATTTATGAATATTTGTGCAATTTATTCAAAATGTAACAATTTAAAACATTTACAGATGACATAATTTTGAAGCGTCCGCTAAAATTTGACCTTTATGGTAATTGTAATTGACGCTAGTGCAGTCAGAGTTACTTGGACTCAGTGACCTTTGCGTGATCCGAATGTCTGACGTCTGTCTGGCTGTATGATGACGCCACCAAATAGGATTCCCGGGATACCCTACTGACTGGGGATTCTCCATGCATGTGTTTCCGACCCAGTCACTTAAGCGGACACAGACTCAAATACGGGCTTTCACGTGTGTGTATGTAGCTGCTGTCTGATTTTATTTAATTTTCCATGATAATGGACATTTTTTGTGAAGACTTTCATGCACTTCTGTGCACATCTTGGACATAACTTGCTAAGTATTTATCAGAGTGAAAGCTGTAGAGAGAAATTAAACACATTTTATGCCAATACACTTTTTCTGTAATTATTATGGTTTTTGATATAATTAAAAGTGATTTTTACCATCATTTTTAACTTGAGAGCTACTGAACTCATTTTTAATTTTATTATAAAAAGTCCTTGCTTCTCAGCACCTCTTATTTCAACAGAATATCAAAAGTTAGCTTTGTGAGTGAGAATATAGCATACATCTTGTAACATTACAACACAGGGAATTTGAATCACATACTGCATTAACACAGATTTTTATTTATTTCAGTGATATTTGTTTAGGAACAGTTATTTTTATAGGGGATATTTCAAGTTACAGAATGTGAAATTGTGTGATGAATAGACAATGTATAGATTTTACACCTCAGTCACAGAATGTATTTAAAAAGCAATTGATATGAACAGTAAATTGTTTAAATTTTCATCCAACATAATCTCAAAGTGGTCATGCTCTATCCCAGCATTTGCCTGATTTGACAAGTAAACCACTAGAAACTTCAGAACACTCAGTCATCCATACTGAGGTTTAAACGGATGAACTTTCTTAATATAAAGCATGTGCTAATAATTGACATTCATTGGCTGGGGACAAGCTGACCTGGAATAACACTGTCCTAAATAGTCTTTTAACAGATTTTAAATTATCGTGGTTGTAAGAGTTCACATTTTCATCTTCTGATTTGTGACCTTCAAGACTACACAGTGTAACAACCCAGAAGGTTGAGTTTGAATGTTATTTGATAGTTTGTGCATGGCCTCTAAGACAAATATTATTATTCACCACAGCAACATGGACATTTATAATTCCATTATAGATAATAGATTGATATTTATAGTAATGAACAAGTGGCTGGTCAAGATTGCACAACAAGTCTCCTGTTCAAACAAAGTGACAGTTTTGTTCTCATTGTTCCTTATCCATAGTTGAATACATGGAATTTCAGAATATACATTTTTGTCCTTGTACTGAAATGTATTACGCTATAACCTCTTATGTTGGAAAGGAGTCCTGAAGTGTGTATTTTGTGGTGTGCACTTATTATTGTCATGTGTTACTCCTAGTATGTGTACTGTTTGCATTTATTTCGACTATTCATTTGTATTACCTTAAACATTTGTGTTCAATATATTTGTCTTTACATGAGCTTTTTAAATTTTTTGCACAGTCCATGAAATTAACATATGATGGAGAGGTCATGTCTTTAACATATTTCATTTTAAAAACTGCTGAAATATGTTTGATGATGAAATTTGGTTTGGGAAAGTTATACACAATTTAATTTAGTTTTCTACTATAACCCCACTGTACATGGATGACACATCAAGCACTATTGACATTGGATTTTTAAAACATAGGACATTATATATAAACAAAACTAGTACAGGTAGCCCTCGATTTGCGCCGATTCAAAATAACGCCGGTTTTGAAACCAGCAAGTCAAAAAGTGAAAAAAATATATTTTAGTATTATTTATAATGTTTTACAATGTGTATCGTACTGATTCTTATAATAAATCGTAATTCTTACATCGCTGATTTTGAATAAAAATTATAAATACAGTCATCTCTGCAATTACGTATGTTTCGTTAACGCGAATTTGCTCCAATGAGGTCGATGAATCGGTAAAAGCTGTTTGTGAAATTCAAACTTTTGCATATGCGAATTTGCTCTTATGCAATTTCATTCCTGGCGCTTTTAAACTTTCAAAGGACTAATTTAATCTCTGTGGAGGTACCGGGGTTATTTTTACTACGCGATTTTCTACAGGTCGGCGTCTTACATGAATGCAACTATCGCATAACAGCAGAGATGACTGTACACATCAATCACATGAAATAATCGCAGTCAATCGCGGGGACCAACGAATTGCCGATTATGTGTATAACATATATTTTTTAAATTTCCTTTATTTTATTTACGTTATTTCAGAGCTTCAAATGTAATGCCATTATATAACTCGTCAATGTTTGGGTGCTGGGAACGCATGTCATTGACTTCCCATTGATTTACATTATAAAAGAGTTTCAATTTACGCCGATTCCGTTTACGACGGTTCGTCCAGGAACGCATCCCGTGTGTAAATCGAGGGCTACCTGTATTGAGTTTCATGAAAATCCGTTCAGGGTTCTAAATTTGCTTCGTGCAAAAAACAAACGCGGCGAAGTTAAAGTCACAAATTTGCGAATTATATTTGCGGACACAGCAAAAGTTTAAATGCTATAAACTTTAGGCGTCATTGCAGCCTATACACTCTTTTAGATTGGACACGTTTCCTGGATCTTATTTTATGAACCAACAGTTTTAATAAATAACGATCTGCCGGGTTTGGAAAGAAAAAAGTAAAAAATAAACGGGTATTGAAGGTGAGCGTGGCGGTGTGGTGGTTGTGCTGATGGTGATGAACCATTGAATAGTTTGTCAGTATTTGTTCTAAGATACACTATCTACTTCTGTTTTCCATTCTAATATTTAATCTCACCTCCCCCTCGCAGTCGAGTTCTAAATTGTTTACCTGTTTCCAAACTCGACTTGCCAACTCACAAACAAGATAATGATAATTTACCACGCTATGTTATGAGCCTTCACGCATTCCCTTACCGGTTCGTTTGTTCTACCAGCCGCTTTTACGACAACTAAAGTTAAGGGAAATACAGGTACAAGTCCTAATTAAGCCAGTACGTTTCTTTCCTAAATTGATGCAGTATTTCGCATTAAGTGGAAATTGTTGATAGACAAATCCCGGCGCATCATATACCAAGGAGTTTGCTGAATATTCGTTTTGGGTGTAAAGTTAAAAAAAAGTCTTAAATGTGTCTACAGGAGGCTCCTTATTGTCCTATAGTGTAGTCTATCTTCACCATCACCACAACGAATTATGACCGGAGATTTAAATTATTTTGCTAGTTAAACTTTTATCATTGCCTTAGTTATTTCACGGATACAGAATTTCCAAATGTTTAACCACGGACATGGATAATATACGTCTCAGGAACAACTTGTTTAACATTTACATTAAAATACTAGGATAATATTAAAATTAGTTTCGAAGAAATAGTATGAGATTATGAACTGGCTTCACATTCAGGTACTTTCATCCTTAAATATGTATACGTTGGTTACTAACTACAAGACAAACGATCAGTCCACATACCACCGTGTGAACCTCAAATGTAAAATTAGCTAAATACAGTAGAACGCCGATTATCCAGGGCTTAATTATCGGTCTCAAATATGTAATCATATTTTCTTAATAACTCGTAAAACAGAATAGGCTAACAGAATAATCAAACAATAATTTCTTGTAAAATTACTTTAAGAGAGAATACTTAGTGTTTTATACACACATGTTTTATAATGTGAATACCTATGTTTACATTTACAAATATGTATAAATTCCTATTGTGCTTATATGGATGAAAGTAATTCTAATAAAATGTAACTGACAAGGATTTGAAGTTTGATGGCTGTCTTCTGGGCCCTGATGATGGAGGCAGCGAGAACCTTTGAAACGTTGGTAAACTGCTACCAGACTACACGGCGTTGCAACCTAGAAGAGAGCCATATTCAAAATAGAATTTGCATTAACTTTTTCCGATTATCTGGGCCTTTGTTTCCTTACTGCTATATCACTCATCCCGCAAAATGAGTTTTTGTAGTTAACTAGGGTGTTAAAAATCGGAGACCTGACGTCAGACAACTGAATTATAAAATTATATGCTCGAGAGAAGAAAATTGAAGGGAACGAATTTAGGAGAGAAGGGAAGACAAGAGAAGAGAGTAATAATAAATTATACAAATTAATTTGAAGGGAATGTAGATTATGTTTGCACATCAGACAAAACGTACTGCACCCGCTGTCAGAGCAAACACATAGGAGTATGTTTACAGATTATTATATTAAAACCAAATGTTTGATATTGTAACAAAAAATTTCAGGAAACAATTTAACTTACACTAAGACGATTTCACTCAAGTCCACCTTGATTTTCTCCTTTAGGCGACCTGACATATAACAGGGGTTACCGAGGTTTACAACAGCGATAGTTCGTGCCAAATAGCCTACCGAAGACACTAATAGACAGTGCCTTCTGTTATCAGGTAACTATTTTTCGTCATTCACGAAGACACAACTTACAAAAACTGTATGCTGGACGCACAAAACAAATCGTTGGGCCGTAAGTTGACAATATTTGTTATTACATTGTTTTGCAATGCGTACGAGGCAACTTGACTGTGAAGGTTAAAAGGAACTTAATTGCATATTAAACGCCCATTGTTTGCTTAAAACGTAGCATAATATTGAAATCTTTGTACACTGGACACTCACAGTTAAGGGAAGTTCCACTCATTCTTGCCAGCTAGCCACCCCTTCAAGTGGACAGTCGTACGGAGATGGGAAACACCTTAATGCAGTCATTATTAGTAATTACGCAATTACAGTTATTTCTGTTCCAGAGTGTGGCAGTAATTTCTGTTGTGTTGCTCCACTGTACATAGTTTCAACTTCTTTCGAAAACACTTACAAATTCGAAACGGTGTAAGATGGGATTTAAACCTCATTAAACGTCAAAGTTATGTTTAAGTCGTGAATAATAAACGACGATGATGTTCAACGATCACAGTAATTCTTAGTATGGACATGCCGTGAAAACAGAGACCAGTCACTGAAGACTTTTCATACGTTCGCTCACGATAAGTCCTCAAAAGTGTAATTCTGGGTTTTGACAGGAAGCAGGAAATTATTTCGTCATTTTATGATTGACTGATTCTTATATTTAACTATGACATTTAAACTAAATATGCTGTATAGAATTACATGGGATAGGAAAACGATTATCAATTTTGAAAAACATAAGCTTTGGAACGATGCTGTAATGATCTATTTTAAAGTTCTATTCCGGAATTCGCTTCAGCACACTGGAACAATTACGGAATCTCACAGTCAGGAGCGAGTAGACCAGCTCATTTTTAATTCAAGTATCTTTCGACTGCAGGTTTCCTCTAACGTGTTTAACTTCATCTTCTTGAATTGGTGACTTAAAAATATTTAGGTAGCGTGAATTATTAAACTGATTGCATAGGAAATAGAGTATCTGAGAAAATCTCCCTAAAACGCTTGAGATTTTAGATTCTTGCGGCCACGAGGATGAAGATGGCTGTCTCCTGTGTAAACTGGTAATACTCAACGACGCTTCAGAGGTGCTTACTACCTGAATCATCAGGTCAATGAATAATCACCAGCAGACTACATGTTACTACAAAGCAAAAGATGGCCTCTTTCCTAAATCAACCAAAGTTTCATAGTAGACCAACTACGCGATCTAAATTATGTTATTTGTCTCTAATTTTAATTTTACTGCGTTAACCTGTTCATGAAAGCAGTAGGCTCCTATGAAACTTCGATCACTCAAAAGACAGTTGAGAACCTGCCTTGAACAGTCTACACAAGGTGAGACCAGGTTTTGAAACAATTGCGCATATTTTGTTCCTCCTGTTCAGGAAAAAGTTTGTTTTATGAAGTACCTGTAACAAAAGATTACACCTGCAGAGCGGGGGGGATCTGTTCAGTTCCTCTTCTGTCACAGATATCACACACACCACATTTTGTTCCCACCACTTTCTATGTCCGTGCGAGATATGTGATTTACGAACTTTAAATTTCTCTCATACAAATGCATGAAGTTGTTTCTCTTTCAAGGACCACTCGGCTAAATTTCGGAAAAGTCTTGTCTTTTACGTCTATAGTTTTGGAGTATTCCACGTAACCGTTACTTTGTAACTAGTGTTGTCGTGAAGCAGGAACGGTCTACTATTTGAACCTTGTTATCTGTTCCGTTCTCGTTCTCAGTAGTCGTTCTGGATTTCCAGTATCTCTCATTATCGTGCAGTAGTACCTTACAGCATGAAATCAATTACAGAAGCTTTGTGCTACCACCCCACCCACCGCTCAATCACAATTAATTATTTTCGGTTTACCACGAAGGCTTAAATATGTAAAGCAGAAGTAGTATTAAGCTAGTATGCGTTACTACTCTTAAAGTAGTACTAAGCGCGAATGCGACACCCCTCCACACCGACCCGATGACTGGATAAAGTTCCAACTAAGCAGTTTCAGTAAAGCCCCTACAAACCGTTCCGCTGTTTTAAAAAAGTTCTGCTCACCTAACATTTGCATTGCGTTGGCACCTTTATGAACTGGTATTAAATTAGTGTTAAATTTGTTGTTGTTTTTTTCCCTCTGGTGTCCTTGTCAAACACTTGTTTCATTATTTTACTAGAATGGATTTACTTAAACGGAAGAAAAGTGAAACGAGGAATTATTTTATTCCAGATGATGCAGGTTTTGTGAAGTTATACAAATTTTAGCTCAAACGTGAATAAACGTTTACGAATCAGACATCCAACATCTTCATCAGCATGAAAAATGTACACATCTCATATTTGCTAAACTGATGCAAGTATCAGATTACTTTAAAGTGTTTAAGTTTATTTGCAAACAGAAATGAAATAAAGGAAAAAAAATCATCTGCTATGTCGGTCTGTATGCCTAAAAACATGCGTGACGCGAAGTTCGAATAACCCTGTGCGGCAGATGTAAGAAGATAGATAATGTATTTACTTCTGGACCATCCGAGTTACTTTTAGCAGATATGAGCAAACCTGTTCCAAAATAACGGTTAAAAATAACAGGTATTTTGTAGAAACCGAGACAGATTGTTACTGTTGCCATGACAGCTAACAATTCTGTCTTTGAGTATTTGATATAGTTCTGTCTCACAGGCTTTCTACAGAATGAATGTTCCTGATTGAATGTTTCATAGGTTATAATGGCTCTGTTACACGGGACACGTAACTTCGAATGAGATAGAATGATCGAGCCAGCAAACACTATAGTCTGTGAGCAATTGGATAGCCCAAGAATATTATTTATTACTCCAAATTAACACAAACTTATTTAAAAGAGTTTCACTCTATTTACGAAAGACGTGTTTCGGCTCTGTTGGGCCATCATCAGTGTCCCCAGCAAAAGTTTACTACACACACACACACACACACGAAATGTAACAAAGTTCGTTGCTGGATTATGTTTTTTTTGATAGCACATATCTGTTTTTGTTTTTTGGGGGGGATTTTTTAACCATATTCTTTCGGACTCCAATGTGTTCATTTCGAAATTCTCAGTTTCGCTCTGCGAATAATATCTTTGAAAACTACCTTTTAAGCCCGATTTCAAATGATACAGACTACTTGGGAGTCTTGTGCGTAGATGACAGTATAATATTAACATGGATATTCAGAAATAGGTATGAGATTGTGAACTGGATTCATATCTACCAGGCAGAATATAGGGGCGGGTTTTTGTTTACACGGTAATGAAATTTCGGGTTTTGTACAAAGCTGCGAATTTCTTAGCTAGCTCAGCGACTAACCAAATACTGTATACCATCTAAGTGTCAACGAAATGCGTACAAAACAAATTTTTGTTACGCATGTTTAATTAAACCTGCGTAAATTATGTAGAACTTCACGGTTGTAATTGATCCCCCCGAAGAGCCATTCCCATGAAACTGTTGTAATATTAGTGACGTAAATTTAAATCTATTTCCTTTGCGTTTCGAAAATCATATTTCGTCTGTATGCCTATAAATGACGGCTTAAAAGACTAACAATCTCTGGTCTTAAAATTTGTTATAATCTCTGGCTCTTTATATGACAGTTCAGTTATTCACACAACATGTTGGAATACTACCTACTTTCTGTCTGAAGCTAGCTTTACCCTAGACAGAAGGCCGTTTTCACCAGTCGTGTACTGACTTAATCACACTTTCGTATTCAAAGTGTATGGGTTCGATCCCAACTGCTGTCAGTATAGGTGTCGAATGGTGTAGTTCGTTACAACTCCCTCTGCGGTACCTCATTTCTGCGAAGTTCGCGTTACGTACACCAAGGCTTCCATCTCTACCTGAGGCTCTGCATGGGTGACTGCAATGTTTACGAGCCATGCTTATCAGAGGAAGCCATTTCATGTTGATTTTGTAGAACGATCCTTTCAGCCTTCCGTCTCAGTGCTTTTAACAATATTTGATGATTATCAGTACTTTGTAGAACATTTCGACCAACATAATTTGTAGTCGTCTTCAAACACGCTTTTATTACGTTGAACAAATAAAGGAGGATGGCGTACATTGGACATGTAGCACGCACGGCGGAAAATAATTATGCACTGTTAACAAAAAAACTATTTGGGTTTAAGAGAGACAGAAATAAAACAGGAGGAAAAGAAGTTTCGATTTTGAACTTTTTACCAAATATTAGTAGGGAGATTGAATCAAGGAGGGCAAGATTGTCGGGACACACAGAATTCGCTAAGAACAGATAAATTTATACAGTTTAAAATTTTAATTGATTACCCATCAACATACACATTTAGCCTTACGGGAAGATACAATTTCTTGACACAGACGTAAAATGAGTCTCTACAGAAAACACGACCAATAGAATATAGGCTCCATTCCCTTTGTTGTCAGCCTGCGATTTTATAAGTTTGCTATAATTACAGCTTAAGTTGGATTAAGTTGTTGGTTGTGACACAGTGTGTTCTTCTTGGTGGCTACGACGTTCGGTAAAACGTCCACTTTGTGTAGAAGCGAATTCTCCCCTGAAGACGAAAACGAAACGTTCCCCTGATGTTGATAACCAAATACATACACTGGACCTGAACACCTTGCGTATTTACCTATGGGGTCAATTGAAATCCCTGGTGTACGCAACGCCACTTAACACACAGCAGAAGCTATAGCAACGTGTGTGGGTTGCTTATAACACGGTTAAAAGAAGCCCTGTTGTGTTCGATTGTGTTCTTCAGTCCGCTGTTCGTAGTGCTCGGGCATGTTTGGAGGTGGAAAGAACGAATTCTGAACACCTCTTGCAAAATCTCAAATTAGATACTTCGTAATAAACACTTTGTAACAGGAATGTGTGTTCTCCATTCAGTTATAATATCTAGGTAAGGAAGCATTTCCGACGCCATGTTCATAGAAACTTTTTTTATTGTTTTGGTTACCAGAACCTGCCCTTAAATTTTCCAGACATACTTTTGACTCATTCTGTATAAAGTACAAAGAAGTTGAAGTGGAAAGGCATGTTTTTCGTTCCAAATGTCATAAAATTTCGTAAATTTTTCCGAAATTTGTTTTGGAGGGGCATACACTGTCATGAGACTAAGACTCACAAATATAAAATCATGCATACAAATAAAACTGTTTACACTTTGATACACTGCGCGGTATGCAAGCCTTTATGATCAAGACTTACAAAGCAAGTGCAATCCTTGTTGCCCAGCCATTTTACGTAAAACACAACCGATGTACTTTGTAATGAAAATCGTAGATCTGAAACAAAATTACATACATAAAATTATCCAACACAAAATTGTTCAGCACTGTATAAAGAACCAAATAATAGTGGTGATGTGATGGAAAATAGTTAAATAATGACAGGACTATTTTGTGATGATTACAGTAGCTTTTTAGATAAGCAAGTTCAGAATTAAATTTCTGCACTTTAGCACTCTCTACTGGTGGAACCATTAAACAGAAACATTCTCCATGGTATGTAGAACTCGATACAGCCAACTGTAATATGTTACAGTCCAGACAATGGGGCGTTCTTACGTGCACCGCGACACTGCAATTAGCTGTTTAAGATACGCCCATATTTACTTATAAAATAAGAAAATCGGTCTATATACTTACATGCATACACGTTGTTGTGTCCCATCTCGTTCGTTGAAATTATTCTCGCTACTGCCTCTAAATGCTGCAGAAGCACTAAAAATGTCACGTTATTATTCAACAGAAACTTCTAGAACAGTCTACAAAGAAGTCATAACGCAGATGTTTCGACATTAACTTTATTACGCATTTAATTAACACATGAGAAGTTTGTATGAAATTAAATACTGAGGGCAGCGATTCCTAAACTGCGAAACATTTGTTATATTCTGCCTTCATTCTGTTTGCGCCTACGTGATTGAGTCAATTCGATAAAAGTCTAACGAAATTAGTTATCCTTGACGTTGTTGGTCTTCTGTATTGTAACGTCGTGGGGACTTGCAGTGTGCCTCAGCACAGACGTTTAAAATATGAGATCTAAGGTTCTCACGGCGAAAATATATCGATTTAGGCGTTACAGCCCAGAATACCAATGTCGACATCTTCACTACCGTAAGAAAATCAATCTCATATAATCTTAGTTCATTACAGTTTCTTAATTTATACGGGAAATTGGGACATGGATAAAAGGTAATAATTACACACTGTATTTTATTAGGACAGAGCTGAATTTGGTAAGTACTGCAGATCATTATAGCCCTTTCCTTGTATTCCCCGTTTTTTACAGTAAATTATTATGCTTTTACGCTGTGTCATTTTCGATAGTGGAGTAAAATATTATTCTCTCAATGGCGCTGGGATAGCTGTCAATGTGGTGGCTAGGTTTCGCGTTCGTCGACTGGGTTTAGACTGCCGACAATGAAGGTGATAGTTCTCTTTACTACCGCTTGCAGATCGACTCTGGGGAGCTCTTTCGGCGAAGGTGAAGCAATCCACTACCATCTAGTGCCAAGTGGAGCTATACCTTTATTCCTCTTTAGCCTACGACCTAAACAGGTCGATTGGCATGAATAAGGAGTTTTATAATTTGCTATCTAAATCAAACATTAATGCGGCCAAATGAAATGTAGTAACGAAAATAAAATACTATGATAATACGATGTCTTTAAACATCACACGACATTGCCTTCTACTTTCTGCCCAGCTTAGTATAACAAGAAAGCACGTGCTTTCTCTTTGGAGGACAGAAAACCAATTTAGGTGTCAAGCAGTAGACCTATTTATAGAACCACAGACTTTTGTATATGCATTCATATGCTGTTATTCATTTACTTCAGTTGATGGCAATGCATCAAGTCATATATTTCGAAGTGTGACGTAAGAGATGAAAATGTTTGAACATGAATCGTTACTTATGATTCATCACACATTTTCACAACGAAGAAAGACGTAAACATCAAATTCAGGCTACAATAACTCAGCTACTGCCATCTATAGGTTCTGTTACGCACTAATAATCACCCAAGGTCGGTCACAACCGACAGAAGAACCGATAATAAGGGGGAGTGTGGTATAATGACTGCTATTGGCACAGCATCGGACCGTGTGAAAAGAGGAACTAGTTAGCAGATACTTAAGAAGGTAACAAACGGCTACAAAAACATGAAATGGGATATAAAGGCGTTCAGCTTCTGCTGTTATCATGTGACTACACGTATTCTCTGACGTTAGATCAATAACGGAAAAGTGTATCAACAATGTTCTATACATACAAATAAAATAATTCTTCGGTTGTTCTGGATACTGCGATGGATTTGATCTTAAATATCAACTCATTTTATACATAGTTGATGGCCGCCCAAAACGCTCATTGTAAATACTTTTCCACTCTCCTCTGAATCCTTTCACCGATTCGGAAAATTCCATCTGTCTCGCATAGTTTTATTAATACTGAACTATCATTCTTCGTAAAATTTCACTTAATTTCACACCCTTTGATCACCAGGACCAAAGATTGTTTGTTGTTCTTTGGTGCATTGTGTCAATTGTGCAGCATTCTAAAATGTGTCACTCAACCGAAAATTAAAACAAACAGCGTAAGTGGAAATGAGAGAAGGGTTACGTTTATATCCGCTACCTTCGGCAGTGCAACCAATATCACTTTTTAAATGAAAAAAATTGCCTCGATTGGCATACAGAGAAAAATAAACAAGCATATACCATTTAGGTCATATTAATATAGTTCTTCCTTTAAAAAATTAACATGGTTTTTGATAAACAGTAATTATGACTCATTGTAAGCCTCTTTCTAAGCACGTACTCATAAGATATCTCCGAGGGTCGTTGACCTTTGCAAACGCACGCGCTGAAGATAAGCCCGCCGATGGCCGCGGTGGGAGGGAAAGCCACACGTGACGATACGTCTCGCTCCTCCCTTTCCCTTTTCACCATTCCATCCCTTCTCTCTGTGACTCAGCTCTCGCAGACTCGCGTCCAGCGTAATGTAGCGTACTGTACCCTTATCTCGCTTGTTTTGCAAAATTTCCGTGTCCAGCTGAATCAGATATCCATAGATTCTTATACTTTAAAGCGGAACTAGCCTTTAAGCTGATTGTGCAACATGTAACACATTATTGAAACCTAATAAATAATACATGTATCGCGCCGTAGCCGCGCGGTCTGAGGCTTCCTGCTTCGGACCGGCGATACGGAATGCGCGCTGGTTCGAGTCTCGGGGAGAAGAAATTTTCTCATGAGCTTTCGACCGGTGCCAACCCAGCATCGTGAGGAAATTGGGGAGCTACAATGAGTAGCGTAACCCGGTCAGGAAAACTATCAATGGCTGGGGGTTCGTCGTGCTGACCACACGTCACCCTATATCTGGTTGGATGATCGTTCACCTCTGCTTAGGCATGTGAACGTGAGGCCAGCAGTCAAGTTAGTCGCCTTAGGCTCTCTGGAGCTGTTACGCCACGGATTTAATTTAATTAACCTAAAGATGTACAAAATGCAGATTTTTTGCAGCGCAGAATTAGAACTCAAAGGAAGGTTATCGATCAGAATCAAAAGAGACAAAACAATCTGTGGGTGTGGTTCGTGTTTGGACACTACACAATAAGAGACGTAGAGCCTCTTACATAGCCGGAAGTGGAATACGAACTGTGTATCTCCAGGAATCGAATGTGTAATGGAAGTAGTTTCAAGAAAACAAAAGGACTGGACGCGCTTGAATGAGATGCAAAATAAGTGAACGCAGTTGTTTTTATGAATCATTTGGTCCAGTATAGGGTCCATTTATAATTAATTAGCGACTAATGTGTTCTAGTGAGCTGTTGGGTTGTGACGATGTGCAGGTGGTGACCAACGTTTGGGAGAAACGTATCGCCTCAGTTTCAGGTTTCAAGATAGACGCGATTCAACACTCAAGATCACAATTGAAATCTTCGCCGCCGTTAGCACAAGAAATCACACGGTATTAAAGATATGGGTTCCATAAAAGTCGGCGACTATTTTGACTAAATGAGGGTCTGTCAGCTGGAATAGCGGTTCTCTTTTTAGTTGCACTGACTATCTCGACCAATGAAGATTGCTATTAAATTGGCCGATGTTTCAGAGGTGCCTACTACTTCCATTATCAGGGTGATGAGCAGTTAACACTTCTGAATCGTCGGTCAGTTTTTACGAGAATACAAATCGCAACATCGCAGAAAACTAACTTCATGTTCACCGCCGTGAAACCTGAAATTTCACTTAATCTCGACTTATCTTTCTCGAGGATTTCCTCAGTAGTAGTTAGTGACCACCAGGTTTAAACCGGTAGTTTAAAGTAGATAAGAGTCATATCTTCCATAATCGTTGATAGTTCATTAGTCGTCACCATCCTACGACAAAATGGCACAAACCTCACAAATGGAATCATATATCGAGTGTCACAGAAACGCGTAGAAGTTTTGTATGGGGGAAAAGTAGTGAGTTTCGACGACCTAGTGGAACACTGCACATGTAGTTGGCTTAAAAATACCTCTGAGCTTCGTTGACCGTTACCGCGAAGCGATGACACATACCAGATATAACTCAATCCCTCCTTGTACCATCGGATGTGAAATTATTACGTTTAGACTATGGAAATAGAGCGTGCGGATAAAGGCCTGTGTCTGTATTACTAGTTATTTTATAGTTCCTTTGGTTCACAAATTACAGTGCAGTGCAAGATTCATTGTATGCTCTGTCGACATTCAAAGAGGAAAAATGCTTCCAGCTACATTTTCATGCTCAGGTAGACTCTTTCGTTTTGATCCCCCTTGCCCTTTCTATCTTACCCTCATTTAATGTAGCTCAAGCTCAGATTTATTTTGCGACCACTGTCGCGAGTTCTGCCGTTGTGATGTCACACAGCCGTGCTTTGGTACTTCAGGTCAGGTGGTGCCCACCGTGAACTTCAACTGCAGAAGCACAATGAGGTACGTCACCAGCGTCGAACCTAACTGAAAGAGCATAGCACAAACAAACACCAGATGTAGCACACCTTCATGACACAATGTATTAATTAATTTAGTGACGCTGTCAGTAGCTCAAATCATGTCTCTTAGTAATATAATTCAATTCAATTCATTTATTATAATATATTTTTATTCAGAACTATTTACAGAGATCTGTGGCCGCCTAACACCAGGTTTTCACGACCACAGTCCTTACATCATCGTTCATCGCCCTGATGACGGAGGCAGTATGACCTCTGAAACGTTGGTTCACATCGACCAGACTACACAGCGCAACAACCCAGAAGACAGAAATCTTCAGTCCTTACATATGTAGCACTATTAGCACTTTTTCTTACTACAAATATTCCCGAATGCTATTCTACATAACTATTCTTTATTCCCTAATACTATTTACATAACTATTCCTCCTATTCCTTAATACTATTTGCATAACTATTTCTTATTTACCCCGTGTCTGCTATCCCAGTGGCAGTTCTAAATCCCTAATTTTGACCTGTCTTTTACATCTTACTTTGTACAGAAACTTCCCTACATCCCTGACCTCCGTGTCATTCGTAGTGCTAACCCCAATTTATCTAATTCCTCTTTTACCCCCTTAGCCCATCCCCCAATTTTCAAGTTCCTTATCTGCCAGTCGTAACATCCCCTTACTAAATCCTCCCTGTCCATTTCCAAAATCCGTAACCAAAATTTTGTGACCAACCCTAAAACCTTGTTCCTCCTGCTGTCTCTCAGTTCCACCTCGGCTACCCCATTTGCTGCAACCCTTGGTATCCCTAGGACCTTCTTGCAAAATCTCCCGTGGATTATATCAACTTCTTTCCATCCCTCCTCTAATCCCCATATTTCCGCCCCTTACATCATTCTCGATTCACATATCGTTTCGTATACATTTTGTAATATATTTATCCTCATATGTGGCATTCTGGCTAAGCACTTGTCTATCGCCACTAAGGCCTGTTTCCCTTTTGCCGCCACTTAGCCTTTTGTTTAGTCCACCCTCCTGTGATTTCTAGGGTCACACCCATGTAGCATATTTCCTTTACTGTTTCTATTCTTTCACCATTCATGAACCACCTCTCATTCTTTTTCAATTTCCCTCCCCTCTTGCACACCAAGACTTTCGTCTTCTTCAAGTTCCATTCCATGCAGTATAATACTTTACCACATGGTCAATCCCCTTCTGCAAGCCGTTCACGGAAACGACCCAAATGATAGGTCATCTGCAAACAACAACCCCGGGATTGATTCATCCCTTATCACAGATGTATGTACGTTGCCTTCCCTAATATAATCGATAATATCATCAATGAAAATATTAAACAGATAGGGGCTCAGACTGCATCCTTGCCTAACACCTCTCCTTTGTTCTACCAAGTCCGTCACTTCGTTTTCTCCACACTTTACACAAAATTTGATTCCCTCATACATTCTCTTGATACAATCCACCATTCCCTCACTCACTCCCTTCCGTCTCATTTTAAACCACAAGGCCTTCCTATCAATAGAAATAATCTATCGTTTCTAAAGTCCATATCTAATTCTGTACACTACTGGGCTCAGAGGAAGCGAGAAGTGTTTGTAGTACTCCTAGATCAAAATCTTGTATAGATATGGTGTTTGCACGAAATGTTGATACTCTGAAGTGTACAACTTTTATTACATATTTCGGCTACCAAAGACCCATCTTAAGCGTAACTAATTCAAATTAAATAAGCAATGTCTTAATCAAACTATTTACTCAATTGTAAAGCATGTATAAAGGAAATATTTAGAATAAGGCTAATATGTAAACTTCCTTTCATTGTATTTATTGCTTAAATAAAATTTGAATACAAAGACGTATTTACGTCAGATTCGCCGGAACCGTGGTTCCACTGTCGATTTTTACTTGGATAAAAGTAAGTAAATAAATTTGTAAACAGTGAGATTTGAGATTTTCACGGCAGTGAGACCGAAGAGGGCTATCTTTTGGGTTGTAACGCTCTGTCGTCTGGTAAACTTCTACCAGATTATGGCGCTACAGCCCAGAAGACAACCATCTTCAAATATGTAAATAAGTAACCAAATTCATGCAGGAGAGTCAACCTTGGGAAGCTACGAGTCGCTCAGCTAACAAAGAAATTTCGTGTTTTTTTATGGTACCAAAAGTTTCGCTTGCTCACAAGAACTCGCCACTGGCCCCTGTCTTAAATGAGTGAATTCTGTCCACACCCATTCACTCCACAATCGACTTCGGTGTTATCCTCTTTTCTTTCCTTGATGTCATCGAACCAAAATTACGTATGAATTTCTCATCTTAACTTGTGTGCTACGTGACCTTTTCATCTCATCCTTCTCTATTTGACCGCCTTACTATTTGATGTTCTTTACAAAAAAATAAGTAATTCGCTATTTAATTCTTTGCCAACCGGTAAACAGTAGCCGATATGTACTCGCGTCTGTCATGTTGACTACAAGGCCTCACACATTAGTGATTATTGATTTTCTTCAAATGTTCTAATTTCAGCAGAATTTCGATAATGTGAATGATATTCTGGAAAAAGCACGATGTACGAAAGGCTAACATTAAATTGTGACACTTCAGGTTCTTATGGTGGAAAGTATGAATGTAGCTGTCTTCTGGAATGTTGCGCCGCGTAGTCTGTAAGACTCATCGCCCTGAAAATGGAGGCACAAGAACCTCTGAGCTGTCGGTCGAAACATCCCAGAAGACATTGCATCGAATTCTTTAATCAATGCAAAGCGAACAGAATTAGTATATTCATCATCATCATCAACAACAACATCAAATCACGAATTTAGGCCAGGGGTTGGCCTGTTTCGGTCTGAACATTGACACCATCCAGCAGTTAGGTCTAAATAGTATATTAATGCATAAAATTTCAGTACGTTCGAACTTACATCAGACATGAGGGATCAAATAATAATAGAGCATTTTTCAGTGTTTGATATTTTAGGCATGCGATAAATATGTCATGTTAGCATTTAAAGTTTATAACATACCATGATATGTTTCTGTACTGAGTTTTGATACTGCAAACTTTAAATTAGCAAAAGGAACGGTTTTTAAATTAATGTTACATAAATGTGTAGCTCCAATGGACTAGCTTCTAGTGTCATAACGCCTGCAGGAAACCAATTCGACTTTTCGCAGAACAACAGAACAGAAGAAGTTGCCGATCCATCTAGGCAAAGCCGTAACTTACTCGCGTATTCTCTTTGGTTCAGCCTCTCCAGGGCCTGTTCAGAGTTTGAAAACTGATCGGTCCATCTTATTCCAGGCCTCCGAAAAGGTATCCTTCTTTAAAACCTCTATAATAGTGAAGATAGCTGTCTTCTGGGTTGTTGCGCCTTGTAGTCTGGTAGAAGTTTACCGACGTTTCAGAGGTCCATGCTGCCTCCAACATCAGGACGATGAGTACTCATCGCCCAAACATCCCATAACACCTAGCAACGCCCAAAAATTATCCTCTTCCCCAAACATATTAAATGTAACAATTTAATGTTTCTGCTCTAGAAAATAATCGCCAACGTCACTGCGAACTTTGTATCCAGTGAAGACAAACGCAGTCCATCAGTCGTTTGCATTATAAGTTCGTTCATATAATGAATGTAGACACTTCTGCTATTAGAAAATGCAGGGGATATATAGACAGTGTGAAATATTATAATCGTAATTATCACCACCACTTCTAGTAAGGTTGCAGGTTCACGCATCGATTAATAGGGGAGAATGAGCAAATGGTGGGCACTTAAGAGAAAAGCTACTTCCTTCTTTATTACGCCGTCTTCTTTACAGGAGGTTGGCGAAATATTATGAACAGGATCCGTCCATCCTTTTCTCAGACTGGGCTGGTGATACAGAAGTGGTTTGCCATTCCCTTCTTCTGTGTGTGAATGGAGTAATTGTTGGGATGCCACGGAGAAACCGGGGAAGCCCCGGAGGAAAATTCCGTGTAGCCTAGACCACGGCCTTGCCCAACACAAGTTATAAATTGGGGCACTGCCGGGAATCGAACCCGGGACCAGCGTTCTAACCGCTAGACCACCGTGGCGGTTAAGAGAACAACTAGATAAAACGAACACCAGAATCATTTGAACGTACAAATTCTAACGGAATGTTAAGATAGATGTCTTCAATAACCTTTTTCACTTTTTGACGTAAATATGTCTATAAGGAAGGGTCATTCGGCAAAAAATGGGAACGAAAAAGGAAAACTAAAAAGTGTAACCTGGTTACCTAGGAAACGTCGTGTTTACATTTCATTACATTACATTCAGCTACCACAGACCCATCTTAAGCGTAACTAATTCAAGTTAAATAAGCAATATCTTAATCAAACTTTACTCAGTTGTAAAGCATGTATAAAGGAAATATTTAGAATAAAGCTAATATATAAACTCCCTTTCCGTATTTACGTCAAATTCTCCGGAACCATGGTTCCACTGTCAAATTTTGTTTCTTCTTCTCAAACACAGATCACAAAGATATCCATCCGTAAATTCCCAGCCACTGTATTCTGCATGTGCTCAGATACCACAGCCTGTGCATCTACACCAGAGTTCTCCGTCTTTCTCAAATTCTTCACAAATGAAACATTTTTCACAATCTATTTCTATGTCATCCTCTTCATTTTCGTCAAGAATATTTTGATCGTTTATGTCGGTGTCCTCTTCTGATGAAGTGAAGTCTACCTTTCCTTCAGATTCTTCCTGCAGCGTTTCTTTCTCTCTTGGAGGCTTGTTTCCTTATTTTGCATTTTCTTTGGAAATATTGATGTTTGCCTACTTTTACTTGCATTTCTCTTTAATGCCTAGCTTTCTAAAGGACCCTTCTTGGGTGTCCCTGTCAGAATCTCCGAGTGCTGCTTGCCTCTGCTTTTTCTGCAATTTGTCCGTGGACCCACCGTAGGTAATGGAGATCCTTGACCGCCATTACCCCAAACGCGTAACCTCAAACGTAAGGCGCATTGCCATGAAATAGCACATCTACGCAGTTATAACATCCAACTCTCACATGTTATGTACACCCACAAGAAAAACTCAGATATTTCAATGTAAAGTATTAGATCTCAGGAGCACAAAACAGACAAATGCAACTATCTCGGTAACTGCACCAGAAACAAATGGCGGAATTCGCTGTAGAGCGTCACTGAATCAAGCTCTGGATGTTAGCATCAGCTTGAAGCTTCTATCTGGTACCGTTCGTCGGAAAAGTGCCTGACCGGCATTACCCACTGACCACCATTCCCCCATCCTCCCCTATGTGCCGTGGGATGTTGCGCTGGTAGATATCAACCAGATCATTTCCGGTAAATATCCATCAGAGAACGCCACACAACTTCTCAGAAGACAACAATGCTCAACGACGTTCCAGTCAGAATCATACCGACTCTTTTTAAGATCTTCATAATAATAGCCTCGCTAACTTAAAACAATTTGCTAATTCTCATGTCTCTTACGCCTATAGTTTTCACAGTTTACACCAAATTTATTAAACTTAAAATCTTGCATTCAGTGCAGCGTTGAATATTTATTTCAAATATATAAAGTCATGCATTCAAACAAAACTGTTTACACTGTTCACAATTCAGGCACAGACAACGCAACCACGGCTCACCGTAGACCAACAACGAAAACCTAAACTTAGGCCACTGGACACTGAGCTAAGTTGCTCAATTTGGATAATACGCAAATTCATGTGCAATTAAACGTTCAGTGTGGTATTACATGAAGTATTGTTTAATAAAGTGCGACATTTTATGTTTAGTGTTTTATAACAAATCATCGTTTTATGAATTGTATGTTTTTAATGGATTAATGTTTTTCCACTGATGACGACCTATTGAGGTTGAAACACATTTGGCACTAAGTGTTTTTAAAGTGTAAACAGTTTTGTTTGTATGCATGATTTTATATATTTCAGACAAATACCAAATTTATTAGCAATATATTACCTACATTAATTGTTTTGTATGGATTTAGATTTTGGTCTCTCACCGAAGTGTGAAAATGTCCAACAGCAATGTAGTAAGAAGAAGTCTGAAGATTTCTGTCTTCTGGGTTGTTGCGCTGTGTAGTCTGATAGATGTTTACCAACGTTTCAGAGGTCATACTGCCTCCGTCATCAGGG
>NW_019059883.1:83539-93661 GCF_000696155.1 Zootermopsis nevadensis | reverse complement strand
ACAGAAATCTTCATACTCACCGCTGTGAAAACATCAAATCATAGAAGAAGAAGTCTGTCTGGAACTGCAAGACAGAATGTACGAGGACATTGAAGAAAATTTCTTAACGAGGACCTTTGTAAGCATCCAGAATTCCTCGTTTCCCAGTTCTGTTAGATGTTTTCTAGGACTCCTTGATCGTTAACAAGCTCGCTGGAATGCTTCTGTCTCGAGCTGCATCCGAATTCACGATTCGTGTCCCGACCAGTTAAAACCCACGCCTTAGACCCGTCGGCCACTGTGATAGGGTCTAATTTGTATCCTTAGCCAAATAGTATTATGATATCGATCGTATCAAGGACAGTGGTATGGGACACGCGAAATGTATACGGAATACTAGCCTCCAAAAATTTGGAGTGAAGACCTCTTAGAACACCTAATCGTAGACTGGAGGATAATGTTAAAAACGTTTCTCAAGTAAATTTAGCGTGCTCGATTGTCTGAGCGAACTTTGTCTACTCAAGACGGTCTGTGCTTCATGGAGTTATATAAAGGCCGTTGCTACTCACCCCTATGAGTAGTTGTCGGTCGATCCTAACGTATCCTCCAAGTGATATGATTGGCGGCTGCGCAGTAATCGTCTGCAGAAAGGCATTTACCTGCAAAAAGCGTTTATCGTGACATCTACAATCGCAACCTTGATATAGCTTAGAGTTACAAGATGTTAACTTATGTACTTAATAAATGGATTGCATTCATTGCAACTTTTCGAAATCATTTTCTTTTGTAAAATCTCACATAAAATCAATCACTGGACTGAAGTAAATTCTTTCTATCTGGCCCAACTGAGTAAGTGCACCTCCCCACCTTTTAACGTGAAGATGGAAGCAAATCGAGCTTTCGAAAAGTAGTGTTCTTTTTATAAACTAGAGCAGTTAATTGAGGCACTTAAACGGTCGTTTGAATCCCACTTCTGATTTATCAAATATCCTAATTTGAGATACTTCAAGCTACATTAGCATTAACTTTGTCATTACTGCACATAATGTCAGACAAAATTACATTTTTAAATATCAGGTACTCATGCCACCTTATTGGAGAAAAAATGTAATGAGCGTTTTGTGTCTAGTAGGGCCTAAATATCTTAAGGACTTCGGGGCCTATTTTATAACAAACAATTTGTGCAATGTTTCGAGCGATGAAACTAGTATGATGTAGGGCTAGCACAGACCACACGCAATGAGGTATTTCGTTATAAAAATTCTGGCAAAAAATCTAGAGGGATATAAACCATTACAAAAATTCATAATAATTTTTATTTCTAAGGTTATACGTAGTTATTTTGTATGTCCTTACTTTTTTATTTTACTGTCTTTTCTCGGCTCTCGAAAGGGTCTGAATTCGTGCTTACTTCGCTTACAAATTTCAAAACGTAAACCCGTAATTTAAATAAGACATTTTTTAATTATCTGTTTCGCTTCAACTTTACCAAGATACACACTAAAAACTTTTATACGTTTTAAGATTTTTGTCATAATCAGTAAAACACAAAATAAACTATTAATGACCTGAATTCATTATGAAGTTCAAGAAATATACGCAACATTCAGAAGTTAAATCAAAGTTATATACAGAATATAACATGTAAAAGGCAACGAAACAACAATTAACTGCTTTGTTATAAATTTTAAATCAGAAACAAATGTACCGCCGTGTTGATAGACTAACTAAAACTCCCCCATGTTACTACAGTCAAGGCCGCTTTGGTTCCTAGGCTACTGCTGACGCCAGTTGCCCGAAGTTTTCATTAACTAGTTAGAAACGTTTATTTTTATAAAGACTGAACTTGTACAAGTGTGAACACAAAGAGCGGTACTTACTTTGTTGCATATTGCTTCAAAATCAATACCTGTTTCTAGTATACTTCAAAGCTTTATAAGTGCCCTAATCTTTAACCATGTCGTCGTTTTAAATTTAACATAACATTTCTTTCAGTTTGATAAAATGTTATCGAAGTTTACGTTCAGCAAGACATCCTTTCGCCCAAATGCAATAAGTGAATACCATTCAAACGGGACGAGACATACTTCCAAATGACTGCGATGGAACACAAAATAAAGAATTGAAAATGGCTGTCATTCTGTTTTTTGCCTGAAATAAATTGTTTTGGAATAAATTACAATGTAAAATAACTCAAAATACAATGAAGAAAAATTCAACATGGACTTTTATTAGTCGATTTTGGCAGCACTGCATGATTTTTTCCTACGTGATATAATTGTCTGAAAACTTCTACAAACCTCGCGATGAACATCATTGTGATCTGTGCCAATTTGATATCTCAGCAACTTCTGCTGGAACTCCACTTGTGTCTGCGAAGTACAATGAACAAATATATTAAACATAAGTTTCCAAGGAACAGATTTATATATTTCTGTAAGAGGAAGAAACATTATCATTTGGGCAGTGAGTATATAACGCTAGGTTCTCTGGCTCTCGTTACAAGAGTGTTGTAAAAATTAGTCATAAGTAAAACACGAGTACATCCTGTAGCAGACATAAAGGAAAATCTTAATATAAACATATACAATTCCTATATATGCACGATACTAAATGTTAAAGGGACAACGTTCAAAGGAATAGATATAATAAATCTTTTAATATATAAAGTACAGTTATTATTGTCATTATTATTTGGCCTTTGGTCTGTTAAGTTGTCACACAAATAAATAAATAATTGAATTGATCATAATCGACACTTATATTTCAGGCATGCATTAATGCGTTTCCACAAATTTGTACACACAATTCATAATTATGGCCTATTTCTTATGGTCATTTGCTATACAGAAGGGGAATTGAAATTGGAAGTTGGAAATGCAATTATAAAACAACATGTTTAAAGAAATCTTTGGATGTAACTGGTATGGCGAAAATTAAATATTGGTAAACCAAACAAGTTATTTTTTCTACTTAATATTATTAGGAACTTCAAGCAAGGAAGAAGATCCATATTCATACCCAAAATAAAAATTCAGGAAAATTTTCAAATTAAAAGTGGTTAAGCATATTTCTTTATGATTCATCTACAGTAATGGCAATTAGAGAGTGTATGTTTGTGTACAAAAGAATCATGTGTTTATTTGTTGGAATCTGCCGTCGTAAGCCAACAAAATGTATAATGAAGCTTATGTAAACCTGAATACGATACAAATTTGATGCATACTTTTTATTATTATCAAGCAGTTTAAAACAAATTATTACAGTTAATCTTATTTAAAATGTTTTAAATTCGCATTATCTGGGGGAACACCGTTACTAATCTTGAAAATCATCAGACACTTTTTATATTTCCATTACAGTAATTAATGGCAATGTTACCCCATACATCTAAAGGTAAAGTGCGCACTTTTTAGTATAAATTGCTCACGTTCGTTGAATTCGATCATCATTACATTTACAAACGTGGAAATCCGTATTAATGTATTCGTTTATTGGTCAGTTTAATGAGAACGAATTGGTCTATGCCTATGCCCAACAGGAACGCATTACTGCTAACACACACACACAAATCTCTAGTATCCATATTATTCATCGATGTGTACGGTGAGACAGTAATATAAGAATAAATGGCCACCTAGATCACCAAACCTCACCTGGTTTTCATCTCTGGGGAACAACGAAAGTACGGAACACAAAGACAATTATCACAAAAAGTTTAATATTTTACTGAAACTATCCCTTGAATTCAATTGACGCGTGTCTTTGACAACTACATGCATAAAATTACATGTCTGCAAGTTAACGAGAAACGTTCCCAAAATTTAACATAATTTATGCAAGTAAAATCTCTTTCCGTGCTTAAGCACCAAGCCCTGAACATACACGAATAAGTGGAGATAAAGTTTCACGCATCCTTAAGATCGGTAGCAAATGGGACTGGGTTGTCAGCTGCACGCTCCGAGGGCTTTATCACCGGAAAATTTGGAGTTCCCATTATACAGTTGAAGGGGTGGGTCCCGGGCTCTTTTGGATGCGGTGTGGAAAAGAAAGTCAACTTCGTTAAGTACAAAGTTACGAATATTTTAAGATCAATTATTCACAGACATATTACATGTACTGTAATCATTCTTTAGTTATGTTGAGTATACTACATGCAGAAATGGATGTTGCATTTCAAAGTAACTTTAAATTCTTACATGATTTAAAACAGTCTACACTGTTATAAATTACGTCTGCACTAACTTTAAGCACCACTTCATTGGCTCCCTCACACATGGTGAAGATCATGAATCCTGAAATGAAGACACAGGTCGCCACCAGTATATTGTTCCCGAAGGTCCCAACGATGATATCTGACAGAGTGGCGTACGTTGAGAGAGTTAGCATAAAGAAGAGATGTAGCAGATAAAAACCGTACGTATAACAGAAGGCGACTCCAGCGTCAGTGGCTAGGTGACTGAGTTCGAGCCATAGCGTTCTATAAGTTTCCAGCACTGCGGCTTTCGTGGAACTCTTGTCCAGAGTCTGAAAACGCAGAAAATGTAATTAGTAAACACACTCATTGGCAAGCTCTACACTGAACACAAGAGTTGGTGCTATTTAATAATTGTGTGCTCATGAAGTGTGCTACACTTATATACAAGTCAACAGCTTCATTGCCAGCCACTTCCGACAGGACTGCATTCTATTACATTGCCTAAAATACTGAAGAAACACTGTTTACCTTATTCTGGGTTGTGACGCTGTATAATCTTTTAGATGGTTGCCAACGTTTCGGTTCGATCTATTTCCTGAATAGCACAACCCACATTCACATATTTGTCAAAACACGTAGGCTTCACAACGAACGCCTCTCTGTCGTAGTTGAAGTGACTAATGGCCTAACTTTACCGCGTTCTCGAGACCGAACAGCGTATTAATTGTTGCTTGTCCTTTCAGTTATTGGATGTTGCGGGCATGCTTGGGTCACATTGAACGGACACAAAGGTAAAAATGTTTTAACCTTTCACAGACTAATTGTAACTATATGTACCATCTCTTTAACAATCTAATAACTCTGCATTTTGCCCACAGAATGCATTTACGTATATGCGTCCTATGATCATTTTCTTAATCCAATTCAAATTCATCATTGACGTTTGTAATAGAGGCGTGCTGTGTCTTCTTTGCTGTACGAACTAACTTTTTAAATGTTATTTTGCGCTCGGACGCAGTAAGAACCCGCTCAACTTCTCTTATTGCTCCATTTTTCATCCCACTCCTGCTAATTCGAAATGCCTTACCTTTACTAAACCTGCCTCTACAAGAAGGACGAGAGGGCACTGCCCGGGGACTTTACGGCAGAAAAACAAAATTTATGATCCCCCCCCCCAGGTAAAACAGCGATGCCTGTCGCTATTTTTACTTCTCTCACTCTTTTATTCAGGCTTCAGAGGGTTAATATACAGATTTCGTTGCCTGTTTCGGAGTACTGTCCAGAGTCTGATTTGTTCTTAGGAATTTTAACGACAAATCTAGAATGTCAACGTTATACATACTGTACCACAGCCTAAAATCCAGCATTGCCATCAAGAATTTGTCACACACCTCAACATTTCAAAACCCAATGTTGCCTATATGCATAACAGGTTTTAACAATTTCTAGCTCTGCATTACACCCACGAGGATTCTAGTTTTCCTAAACAGCATTAACTAATCTTTGTAATGCATAAGCGTTGTCTTTTAGCAGACACGAAATTTATTCCTAAGTATTATTCGTATAATCTTCGGTCTTCAAAAAGTTAACACTATGAGCATTAGAGGTAAATAAATATGCAAGCCTACATCGTATCGCAGTGTCTCACCTTCACATAACCTACAATGCTTACGGAGAGCATCTTATAACATATAGACATCAAAAATGATCAATGGAATTTAGAGTGCGAGAATAATATAATGTGTTGGTACTTGCGCTGTTCAGTATTCCAAGATATCGACCTCACAGCTCATAATTCCGTTTCTGAACAAGAAAACACAGGGGCTCCAGTTTAAATATCAATACTAGCTTACTACTGCTTCCACGGTTATCTAGCGGTCAGAACGCTAGCCTTGTAATCCTGGGGTCCCGGGTTCAATTCCCGTTGGTGTTCAGATTTATAACTTGTGTTGGGCAAGGCCGTGGTCTAGGCATCACGGAGTTTTCCTCCCGGGGCTTCCCCGGTTTCTCCGTGGCATCCCAACAATTACTCCACTCATACTCACACAGAAGAAGGCAATGGCAAGAATGTATATATGTATTAACAGGTCCCTGACAGCCTGAAGAGGATGGAAGGATCCTGTTCATAATATATGGACCTGTCGTCAGACAGAACACTAATACTAATAATAAACTATCTTACTGCTGGCCGGTTGCAGTGTTATTGAATTAGTCAACACATTATTAGAAACAACAGTAACACTTACTAAAGCCAGACACATTTATTAACAAGTAATTTGCCAAGTCCCAGTGACAAGGAATAAGTCCTAACAGTCCAGGAAATAAAAATAATTTTCGGAAAATTGTAACAAATTTTGTTTATTTGTTTCATATATATATATATATTTGTATGTGTGTGTGTGAGATCGTACAATTCACACGTGTATAAAGTAGCAATAATTTCGTTTGCAATTTTTGGACTTTACCGTGTAACCGATGAATTATCACCAAATTTACACGCGTAACAATTGTTTGTTAGTATGTGATAAGGGGACTTTTCAATTCTTGCATCCAGTTGAAGCAAACTAATTTCTGAATACTATCCATAGTCCCATATTTAATAAAATACAACGTTTCGGAGATTGTAATCTATCTCCCTCTTCAGGCCTCTGATGGAGGCAGAAACGTCGGTAAACTTCTACCAGACTGTATGCTGCAAATAACCGAGAAGACAGCCGTCTTTAGACTCACGGCCGTGAAAACCCTAAATCCTACAGGGCAGAATTATTGCTGAGGATCTAATAGTCGCTCATCTGCTTAAGAAATTATCTTTATTTTATTTAACATGAATGTTAATTACCACATTTTCAAGACCCTGCCATTTGACCCTATTCTGAGGCAGAATAATCAAGTCTGTACGCAGTTACATATATTTTTCTTTTAATTTCCTTTCGTCTAAGTGAGTGAAATTTTCATACTGATATTATTCACTAAAAATTACAAATTTTGTTTTGAAATTTCTCCATTTTACTGTTACTTTCCGTCTCTTGTAATTATATATTATTCTCAGCATTTTGTTTTCAATAATCCTTAAACTGTGCCCAACACTTAGAATGAGAGGCCGTGCACTGTAAGACAGTCACTTTGATATTTTAATTTTTAAATAAGAGTCTGAAAAATAAGAGACTTTTAGCTGAATTTTAGAATGTACTGCCAAACTTTAATCTGTTTCTAACATATTTTTAACTTTCGTTGTAATCACAGTCGTTACAAAATTCTTGAAACCCCCAACATTTATGAAGTATTTATGAAGACTGCTGTTTTCTGAGTTGTAGCGTAGTCTAGTTCATCATCCTGATAATGGAGGCAGAAATAACGTCTGAAACAGTGGTAAACTTCTACCAGACTACATGGCGCTATAACCCACAAAATTGTCATCATCGTGAGAATGTCAAATCCCACTTGAAGTATTTATAATTGGTCTTTTTGTAATCACTGTCCAGCATTTTGGCGACGAATTACCAACACACCAGACTACGTAGCGTTTAATACAGTTTCTTCTATTTTAAGTAATTCTTGTTTCCGTCCCACCAATTATCACCAACATCCTAGACCAGAATATGACTAAGGTTATGTTCGTTGCATTATTTATGCCTCACCTTAAATAGGCTTTTCTCGAGTCTGATGGCAGTGGATCTCAAAGCAACGCATATGAAATACCAGAAGAGACCAGTGAGGTTACTGAAAGTAGCGAGATACGAGTAGAGGAATACTTCAGGCACAGTGTTGTTTGACGATGTTGTGAAGAAGTAGCTAACCAGAATGCTGACTGGAGACAGAGCCACGGCAAAGAAGACTATCACGAGACAATGGAACTTCAGTGGGATAACCAAGCTTCCTCCAGTACCCTGAAGATAAAGATTCTGGAAGAAGAAAAGAGAACAATAGTTGCCTACATGCTTCTTAGTACTTCAATCGAGTGCTCAAATATTTTTGAATGTTCTTCTACATTATTTAATGTACGCATGTTAAAAAAAAATAACACTTGAAATGGAACTTAATCGGCAAGAATATGATTTATTTTGAAATTCTCAATAATTCGGACAGTAAATATTTATAAGTCATTTGTAAATAATATGAATTTTCTGTTATTTTCAATGACATGCGTGCATAGTAATGTTATGTAATAAGTACTTTTACTAATTTTTCTCCTTCAATGGACTCGATGCTATAAAGTCTAAGCGACTTGCAGCGTCGTTAAATAAATCATAAATAAACAAATGTTCTAAATGTTTTAACCTGGAAGTGAATCCAGTTGTTCATGTAATTGGCCATCCTGTTAGCTTTCCTCCAGTGAGTGAATGGTAAATAGGCGAGGGGCACAAGATATACAAATAACATATAAGCGTCAACGGAATCCTCGAAACGGCCGTTAGCTTTCCTGATAGCCTGCATTCGATTGTCGTTGGTGAACCAGACGGCGAAACACAGCAACAAGTAGACGCACACCGAGTACAGTATCTCAAGGGACAGCCATGAGAAAACCACGATACCTGAAAGACAAGAGGCACTTGGCTGGGTAATACAGATTAAGTGTAGTATCTTACTCATGCGTTGGCATACACCCACATACCTAAACTATTCAGAAATGAGGTAGATACGCGTACATTACACAATTTTATATAAAAACGTACTGGTTTTGGTGTCTTGCGAACACGGTGGAGTTTTCGACTTTTTTAAAAAGCGGGAAATTTCTTTATGAGATAACATATTGAATACGTTATCAAGAAACACTGTGCTCCATAGATTAAAGAACATGATATTTAGACGATGGTGGTTCAACTTCCTTCTTCCCTCGGTCCAATAAACCTCTTTTAACTTTTGTCTAATACTAGTAGCCAATTTTAGTTATATTCAATAATACTCGTTCATAAATGACTAATTACCACAGTATTTGCTCAAATACAGGATTATTGAATTGTACTATAGTGTTACGTACCATTTTAAATTTGCTCTTCCAGCAGCTGGCACACTTTATACCTGGATTAATCACGTTTTACAGTAGGGTTTTAAAGTCAATAGCCCATGTAGTAATTGCACGTAATGCGGCAGACGAAATTAAAATCCACCTTTTTTAAACTCTTCCAAATAAATGAATTGAAGAAATTTATAGTAATTAGTAACACATTAAATAATTTCTAGAACCTGATCTGAAGTGTCCAGCAGGTGACCAGTTCGATAACGCTGACGTACGCGAAAATAAAGTTAACACACTTTTGCTTATAGGATGTATACTTGGAAGACCATGGTGTAGAGGGGAGGAAACTGCTATGATTTTGAAGGTCACTGATTCAGGCGAGAGGACTCAGATGAGGGACATGGAGGGTACTGGTTTTCATTTCGCCAGAATAAGATATAAAGATAAGTCCTATTTATATTATCTCAGGTTAGACAGTAAGACTACTGTAAATATCGTTACCTTTGTTTGTGACACGTACGGGGCAGACGCCCATCGCACGCATAACAAAAATAAAGGGCTTCAGATTGTCAACGAAGGGGTTTAACTCGATTCTGAAGTGTCGTTGGGTGTCGGTTGCCTGAACTGTGAAGACACCTGGCAGCGTTCTGTTTTCCTGATTTCTTACCGCCGAGATTGACTTCTCGTGTTTGAACAGACCAGGAATGTTGCTAGTTAACATTCGTACTGCATTCATTTTCCCTTTTATTTTAAATATAGTTTGCACTTCAGGGGTCAAAAATGATCACAGACACTTTAATCTTCAAGTACAAGCAGTGTAGACGTAATAACAATTGGAGAAACCATACTGGAAAGACACAAGGTATATTTTCATTTTAATTTATCATACACTACAGTAGATATGAATGAGCCAGGATAGCTCAGTCAGTATAGTGACTAGCTACGGGCTGGACGACCGGGGTTCGATCCCCGACGGAGGCAGGGGGTT
>NW_019059883.1:47742-70105 GCF_000696155.1 Zootermopsis nevadensis | reverse complement strand
TCCCGTAACCTGGCGATAACGATTCTGAAAAAAAATAGCACAAAAAGGGAATAAATGTATATTGCTACTATACTAACTTTTTTAGCAGACTTTGCATTGTTCTATATGAAATCCCAACAGCAACTTATGTCTGTGTAGGCGCTAACATTCAACACACGTTCCATGGGTCACAATACATCTTCAGATTATTTTATGGTGCCCGACGACTCGTTAAGTTTTTACAAAAACCGGACAGTGAATCGTGCCCTGAGCCAGATATATCCAGTTGGCACTCTCACACCCTAATCCTTTTCGGGGCGTATTCTAATATTATCATTCCACCTACCCATAGACCTTAGGAGTGATATCTTCCCTTTGGGTTTTCCACGATCATAACTTAAGAAATGTTTCTTTAACACTTGTATCTGCAGAGAGTTTCATATCGGGCACCAGGTCAGAAACTAAGTTGCCGTGACATCATAGTTTCTGTGCAAAATTTTGGTCTCGCCTCGTGGCAGTTTTTCTAGGAATGTAACCTGATGTAAGATAGAAGAACGTTGTTGCCTGTTTCCTCACCAAATAAATAAATATACAATTATTCTTAGTAATATAAATAACTCTCCAATACATTATTCCATAAATATATGAATAGAGTTTTGGATATCTCCGAAATATTTCGCAGCAGCCACTTTGACGGGATACAGAAAGCAAATTTTTATTTTGTAGGGGCCATGAAATACTGAATTTCTAAAGTCAGGAAAATTAAGATTAATTTTAAAAACCCGCATATTCAACTGATTGAATTAAAAAGCTAGATATTTGTGCTGTGTTACGTGCTACACCATTCATGTTGTCTGGCGGTAACTTCATTTAACGGAAAATGATTTCTTACGTATTTTCTTGGCCCTCCCTCGCTTGTTTCCCTTCCTTTCTATTCCTTTATCCGTTTCTTATCGTTCTCTCTTTCAGACGTAATTATAAAAATTGCCGAATGGCAACCTCTCTTCTAAAACTATAATTCTGACATCTAGCCATTTCTGTGAGGCTTAAAGAGAATACCTCAAATTGCAACATCTGACCATACCATATTTTAACTTTCAACTAAGTTTCATATTCAAGAGGACTGATATTCTAACCTGGAACAAGTTCCAGTCGTTAAAGTACTTTGCAACTTTGGAGGCTTCTATCCAGTGAGTCAAAGGGATGTAAGCGAGCGGAAACAGATACGCAAACATCATATACGCGTCAACAGAGTCTTCGAAGCGACCCTTAGCGCTCCTGGTGACCTGCATTCGATTTTCGTTGGTGATCCAGACGGCAATGCACAGCAACAGGTAGAGACACGCCGAGTACAACATCGCAAGAGACGCCCACGAAAACGCCATAGCTGTAGAACGACATACAGTTTTTAATTATGCACTACTTGCACTGAAGTCGTTCATTCTCAAGATTTTATGAAGATTTGTGTTCCTTGGCTTTAGTCTGCATGCAGACGCAGAATACTAAAATTATCTGCGTAACTTGATAAGTTTATATATATATATAAAAATCTCTTCTCTCCCCCCGGAAGTTGGAGCAGAGATATTCTTGAGAAGAATTTTCCCGGTTTTTATGGAACCCGTAGGTTCGTTATACACCCCTCCCAAAACACCCAGTTTCCTCTAAATACATTCTGTAATTTTGAAGATAATAAATACAGATAGTTATTGTCTCTACATTAATACGTTCATTTTAAGTATTTTATGTAAATAACCTTTCCCTTTCAACAAGTGAGATTTGAGGTTCTTACGACGGCGTATATGAAGATGGATATCTTCTGCGTTATTGAACCGACGTTTCAGAGGTGCTTCCACATCGTCCTTATGGTGGAGGCAGTAAACATCTCTAAAATGTCGGTAAACTTCTATCAGATCACAGAGAACAGCCACCCACAAGACAGCCTTCTTCATGTTTCACAAGCTTGTGCCCAGCTCCACACCAAGTAGACATTTACCTCCAGCCGTGGATGACACAGGTAACACCCCCAATGCTCGCATGATCAACACGAATGGCTTCAGTGTATCATAACACAGATTGGGCGTAGAGCTGTAGGATGACTGGTTGTAGAATTGGTTAACTTCAGGCGTTTTAACACTGTATAAAATTGGTTGCATTCCATCCTGCAGGTTATCAACTGTGTCCATAGTTTCCTTGACCTGAAATACCTCGGGATATTTCTCCGTCGACACTCGTCTTCCGTGTCTCCTCCAATTTAATCCAAACCTGGGCCGTCGTTTATGAGGTATGTGTTTTATGATATGCATTGTGTGCTGTTATACTCATTAATATTTGTAGAGGTTATATTCAACCACTGACAGCATACGGTAGATGAATTTGAAGAACTGTGGACATTACAAGCAGCTGAATCAATACAAAACTCATCAACAAGAACTGTTGATACTGATTTTTAAGATAGCAAGATACTTTTATTTAACCATGATTGAAACAAGTCTTATGTGCTTCTGTAGCTCTTAAATCTTTTACGAAATTACATTCCTCGAAAGGAAATAGGGATTAATTATTATCATAACTGCTATAATTTTAATATTGAATTAAATTATTTAAAAATAGACCTACTACATTTGTTTTCGTGAAAGTATTTGTACTGTTCTTGTGTCTGACTTAGGCTTGTCCTTTTATGTCTAGGACCTAATTCTGTATTTCGGAACCGAATTATTACTGTTGATTTTTATATAAAATAAAATAAATATGTGGTATTACAGCCAATTCGCACCTAGTATAACTGGAGACCTGTTTAACTATACACTTTTATTATTTTAAATATTTAAATGATCATCATTATAACTGTTTTCATTATTATGAAACGTACAGCATTTTAACAATTTTGCTGTTTTATTTGAATACCTGTCTATAAATTGTTTTACTAATTCATCATAAGAGCAGCGACTTTTTAATAAAATAATACCGTTCTCTAGATGACTTGTTCGTTGTCGTCACCACAACCGCCGATGACTGTGTAGTAATATTATGGAGTTAATGTAATCTCTGTTTTCACCAAAGTTTTTTAACGTCAAAATTTTAGAATATAGCAGCTTGTTAATGAAAGAAGTGTGTTAAAATTAATTTTGTAGTTAACTTTAAGTTTTCTATACATATACACCTTCTGTGACTCGACAGCTTCACATGAAACAATGTTTGGATTAAAATGAAACTGAAATTACAGAACTAAATTAAGAGAGGTATAGTACCGCTGTAACAGTATTAATGTACTAAGGCTTAACACGTCTTAACCGAATAATTAAGTACTAGTAATCCAACTTAGGAAAAAAGAGTGGCATGGAAACCCAAAGCCTTTACTCTAATGGAAACAAATGAAAGTAATAATTAACTACCTAGAGTTTCGACAGGAGCAACACATCACGGTTGCTGTCAGGAATCCAGCACTGATAGATTATTACAGTATTTTAACACAGTCAATATAGGGCTTACTTTAATTACGACAATATCAGATATATGATACTAGCTGTCTGTATTAGCAATCTGCCCTTGTAATTATTATTGCGGGGAATTTTTAGTTCCGAAATGAAACTAAAGACAAGTAGTGCTGATAAAACTATAAAAAGGAATAATATATTGGAGGAATAACTTAATTCTGTGATACAAACCGCCAGATGTATTTATCGGCCGAACATTTTTTATGTGCTATACTACGTCACTGTTCAGGATGATTCGAGAGTCTAAGAAGCCAAGGGTGTGCTAATTCTATTGGCTCTTTCCGAAAAAAAAAATTGATAGGCATTGCGGACACTGCCGCAGTTATTTTCGTGAAAACATCAATCGTGTATAGTATATTGAAATTAAACAAAATTCATAAATGTTCTTTTATATTATTTTTTCTTAACGAAAATATTAGTTAATAATTAATAGTTTAACTTAGGGATATTGTAAATATAATCATTTTTATAAATGATTATTTATTAATTGGTATACATCCATACTTGACCCAGGCTCGTCAGATGCCGCCTGAGTTGTCCGAGCGCGCTTACGTTGCCTATATTCGCGGCAGTACTGCTCGTTGGTGTTGGGTCAGGCCCGCCGTTTTCGGTGTCATTCTCTTTGGAATTTTGTGCTCTACGCATTCGTGCCCGATTTTTGTAATTCCGGTTTTACTTTGCCATCATATATCGCGACATTTCGGGAAATTTTCAAACTTTTTCAAATTCACAGCCTCGTTTCTTTTTGAGTTTTTGAGATACACACTTAGAGGCCAGGATGAGTTGTGACATATACACTCCTCTTCAAAACAACACTTGGTTCACTCGGATCGGATAATTAGTCTCTGAGATATGATCCCGTTTATGGACACGTGTCGAATCCGGAAAGTCGAAAATCGTGGGCTCAGTTTGCGCGTGAGCAGTTCGCGACGTCCGGCCGCCACTAATATCGGAGCGGTACTGACACAAACATGCATCCGTCCTCTTTAAAACGAGACTAAGATGGAGGCCCTATGTCTATTTGTAGCCGTGTTATTGAAGTTTGAAATTACTTCGACAGAAACTGTCGCTCATTTGGGCTCGATTGCCTCCCCACACCCGGCATCGATTTTAAAGACGTTTTCACGTCAAAAAATCACAAAAATATATTCTGTAGTCCTAGTTCTGTTTGTGTCTTCACCTTAATAACTTGTGGAGAGGAAAGGCTTTTAATTAAAGCAAGAGAGGCATTTTAATTCCTATATTGAATACTAACAGGGCGAGTAAGAAAATACACATTTTTGAGGGGATGGTAACGTCATAAATTATCATCGCTTTGGAATCATTTAGGTCCATAACTTTACAAAATTTAGGAAATTTTCTCTTCATTATTAATTTCTAGACGCTCAGGTAAAGTGGGCGTAGGAAGGCTTAGTATCGAAGGCTTCAAGCTTCGTTGTGGGCAAATTATCCCCACCACAAAAAGTAAACAAAGAGATAGCAAGAGGCTTCTTGATGAATACGCTAAGGAGCGAAACTCGATTAAGAATGAGGCATAAAATTACGCAGATTAATTACTAATGCTCTTCATGTTTATTAGGTATGTAATTAAGTATTCCCCAAAGGAATATTTTATTCTCAATGTGTGGTATTTTCTGTGGCTTTATATCTTATTACCATATACAAGGTCAAGAACATTTTTACTGGATGTCAGCTACAAATATTTATGCCAGTTTCTGGTGTCTATGTCGTAAAAAGAGGGGCATAATACATTTTCCTCCGTACATAATACCTTTCAGGAAAAAAGTCACGAATATTTAGACCATAAGAAGGGTGAAAGAGGGTGGTCTTGGAACTATTAACATATGTAAACTGCGTGCCACAAAACAATTTTTTTAAGTATAATTAGAAATAGATCCACATGATAATATTTGTTTGATAACCTATATACTACGTGTTACAGCACTGTTAATTTACGTCATTTCCTAAGAGAATGGAAGAGTTATTTCAATCTTTATTTAATTCATGGAACAAAACGTATGTCAAGGAGCTGAACATTCAATGTGAGATTATGAAATTGTCTTAATTGTTAACTTTATTTATTTATTATAATGTAATACGGGTGCAAGAAGCAGGTGATAGTACGTTGTGCCTTGTTCGTTTTGTATATGGTGATTTATCGATTAACGTGTGTTTCCCTGTAATCTATTCATGTCTCTCGTTTGCTTCTCAAACTCTATAGTCTACACCAAAGTAAGCATGCTCGCATTTAAAAGGGAAAAAATGTAATGTTTTTAAACGCATCAAAGCTACTTTCAGGTTTGCAAAATGTGACTGCATGTATTCATTATTCTTATGAATTGATAACTCCAGGAATTACGTTTCTGTACTAACCTGTATATAGGCCTAACTCTTGTAATAAAGCTGACAAAAACTGTATATACTTACATACGTGAACACATCCTGGATAATAATGGCATGCCGTGAATTTTATGCAGATAGGACTTCTTCTCAATTTCAGTTTTTTAACTTTCTAACTTTTTGTATATTTAAAACAACCCGCGAAAACGTTTTATCAATAGAAAACATTTTAACTATAAAAATATTTTTCACGCTGTTTAACTGATAAGAAGATACACTTCTGATCGCGAAACTTGATACTTTAAAGAGAAGTGTAATATATCACATAAATGAAGCTTTACAACCACATAATCTTCACTAAATCTTAGTTACGATATGCTCTGTAAGGTTTTATTTTCCTTGTTATTCAATGCTAACATCGCTGCTCTAAAACTGAAGAAGCAATGAACATAATTGTACGTCTAAGACCGGAATTCGATAGTCAACCTTTTCTTTATAGAGAGCGCGATGTCATATCTTTCTATAAGGAATGTTGGTTAGTAGATTAGGTGATTGGTGATAATTTGTTTTTAAAGTATTTTAGACCATGTGTAATAACAAAATGTGTGTGTTGTTACAACCGTTGCCATACTAATGCTATTTAGGGTTTTTGAGCAATATATAATATTTTTATGATTATATGTGATTACTACTTTAAATTCTTCCGGGATTCTTAGCGGAAAATTTACTAGTCGGCATAGCTTACATTGTGTAGGAATACAATATCTTAATTTTATGTTCTTTTGGGAATTAGTCTAGGCTATTTAAGTACATAAATCTGATTTATGTGAAACATATTCTAAAATGAAATATTATTTGGCTGCTTATAATGTTAAAACGGATTTGAAATAATAAAGACCGTTTAGAGAATTATAAAATCAATACACGTCTAGGTTTTAATGTATTTCAGCCCATACATTGAAATTTTTATGGACCAAAGTTTACTGAATATAGCAAGCCCAGAATTTCATAGAATGTCACATTCTTCACTGAGTACATATAGCAGTAGTCAATTATTGACAAAACCAAAATTAAATACTAATTAATAGCTTTTTGTCTAAAATGTCCTCTTTATTCATTCCTGATACACCAACAACTTTACGTAATTACGACATTATTTTATTTGTTCCGTATTTTACAACGTAATAATAACAAAGACGACTGGTTACATTAATAAATACAACTTCTGAAATAAATATAATTCTAATATTTTAAATTCATAAAGAAACATCAACACAGAACAAAGATTGATTCTACGAAGACTGATGGCAATACGAGTATGTATGTACATGTCATTGATCCGAATAAATGGTTGTTAACACTTTTAAGTGGAATAAAGGCCATTCTCATCTCTTCCTTAAAATACGACTCACTTATCGAATAGGTGCTGAAAATCTGAAAACCTTCAATACTGCAAATAAAAAGTACTTTAAATGTAGATTACCATGCGTTTAGGACCTTTGTCTCATTCCCTCTACAGGAAATAGCAGCATGACCAGATTGGTCAAACTGCAGCAGCACTATCATGAACGTCACGATGGTAGACGCATACTGAAACAGACAACAGTTTTTATGTAAGATTTGAGGTTTGTATAATTTGCAGCATTCGAATGTTTCTTCATTGACCGACTGACAGGTAACGTGATGTAAAAAAGAGCAATTTCTTATACGGAAATAATAACATTAGTAACCCTGGTGTGAGCCAGACCGCATAATTAAGTGCATTATCAGGTATATAAGCAAATTTTAAATTTGAAATTGTACGAGGTGCGATCGGAAAGTTTCAAGACTGCGCCTATAAAAACCCGTACACTTATCTCAGGTATTAAATTCATCCATCACCCTCGAAGTAGTTCCTCTGGGAGTGAACACAACGATCCCAGCGCCGCTGCCAAGCCTGGAAGCTTCCCTGGAAATATTTCTTTGTCAGCCTGTCAAGCACCATCTGCGATTCTGCCTGAATCTCTTCTATCGTCTTAAATCTCCTTCCCTTTAGCTGAATTTTCATCTTTGGGAAGAGGAAGAAGTCACACGGAGCTAAATCCGGCGAATAAGGAGGGTGCGGGGTGACGGCCATGGTGTTTGAGGCCAAAAACTGCCGAACTTTGAGGGCGGTGTGCGCTGGCGCGTTTTCATGATGCGTAGCATGTGGAGTTCTTCCTTTAGAATCAGCTGACAGGTCCCATAGCCTATCCCAACAATGTCGCACAAGTCGTTGATGGTACGACGTCGATCTTCGTGAATGGCCTGCCGAATCTTCGTAACATTTTCGGGCGTTGTGCTCGAAGATGGTCGTCCAGAACGCTCGTCATCAGCGACAGAGGTTCGGCCATTTTTAAAACGTGAATGCCACACAAAAGTTGGTGCACGACCCATTGCGGACTCCCCAAAAGCTTGCTTTAGCATTTCATAGGTTTCCATAGCCGTTCCTAAAGGCAGAAGCTCGTACTACATCCGGTTCGCCCTCTATTGGCACAGTCTAGAAACTTTCCGATCGCACCTCGTATGTGTCACTGAGACACATATTTGGAAAGAAATATGCTGCCTGGAACATTATCCTGCTTTGTGAGAAATTTAACTGATTTTGAAATAAACCAGGTTTTGAAAGGTGTAATTTACAAAGCATACAAAAGTTGCAAACATGTCCTTTACGCCACTTCTGATGGGTAGGACATCAAACACTTCGGTTGGACACTGATGCACATCAGGGCGGGTAGTTAATATGATTATTGGTAGATGGCAGCTCTATCGGCTAATCGATGCTACATTCACACGGATGGGCATTTCAGGGGCGAGATAAGTGTGATCTGACCCCTGGACTTGGCCACTGCGACATATCACAAGTTGGTTGAAGTCCCATAAATAGCAATCATGGAGACTATGCCTTGCTGAGGGGATTCCCGGAGATGGAAGCCCCGGTGTTAAGAAACCTCGCTGTGCAAATCCCTGGTCTCATTTCCCTGATGATGGAGACAGCAAGAACCTCTGAAAAGTTGGTACAGTAGACTACAATGCCTACTACCCAGACGACAGTCGTATGGCTTTCCAAGTTTTGTTCGCACTAGCACATTATAAAGAACGCTTGACACGTGACAATACAATTCAGTGAGTGGAAGTAAAAAATGGAACTTGTGACGCCAAGTAAAATCGCATAACAATCTTACTTAATTTGTTTTAAATCGTCAGTCTAATCACAATAAAATTCCTATTAATTATTAAAATATTACCATAATTAACATCTAAATATTTAAAATATATTAAATGATATTCTCTATCGAAATGTTCGATTTACATTAGAATATCACTTTTTACACGACATGTTTCAGTTCTAAAAGAACCATCTTCAGGTGTATAAAATTATATAAAGTTAAATATAATTTCTTAATGCAACTTTTAATCACATGTTTATTAGATTTCAAATGATGTTTTCTTCCAGATTTTATTGTATTTTTTAATATCGTATTTGAAGTTGTTCTGTATGTACGTCGTGCTTAATATGATTTTGTGTGGGTGAACGTTTTGTTGTTGTTTTGTATCATCCTGTAAAGTAAATAATATAAATAATATAAAGACTAAATGAATATTAATAAATTAGAAATAGAAAATAAAATAATATATTGATAAATTTAATTTTGAAACATACCAGAAATGAAGTTGTGGAGGAGTTACTTCCGTCTGGAAGTATTGCAGTGTTTGAACTGAATAGTGTTTATTATTTATCGTGGTTGTTTGTAGGGAGGGTTGTAAGTGAAAGGAGGTTGTTGGGGGTGGAGTTAAATATTTGAAGGGAATTAAAGATTGGGTTATTAAGATAAATATTATTGTCATTCAAGCAAATATTTTGTTTGAATGTTTGTTGTATGTACTTAAACATCAAACAATGCATACAATGTTAATATGGCTTTGGGTGATTGTCCCTACGACGTAGCGAAACTTAAAGACTCAACTTCCTACCGTGAGGAAGCAAGGGAACGAGATTGTATTGTGCAAGAGTCGAAGGCTCGCGCTGAAGGGGAGGGCTCGCCTCCCCCCCGGCTAGTGGAATGTTCCGGACGCCGTATTCCCCTCCCGGGGAACCTTCCAGAAAGCTTGCTTCTGGTACCTTCGGTAAGTGTTCAACGCGGTCCTCCGCAGGCAGCACTTCCCCTCGGCATGGAAACACGCTCGCGCGGTGTCCATACTGAAACCTGAGAAGCACCCCACGCTGCCTTCTTCCTACAGACCCATCAGTCTGCTTGACACGGTCGGCAAGCTCTGAGAGAATATCCTATTAACAAGGGTCCTACACGAGGTGAACGAACGCGGGCTCCTGCGACGAGCAGTTTGGGTTCCGAACCAGACACAGCACGACGATGCAGATGGCTCGCCTAGTTGAAAGGGTCAACTGGAACTTTGACGAGAGGCGGCTAACCTGAGCGGTTTTCCTGGACGTGGCCAAAGCCTTCGACAAGGTTTGGGTCAAAGGCCTCCCCTACAAGCTAACTGGTGAAAACCATCTCATCCTACCTTTCTAGCCGGACATTACAAACGTCCTTCCAGTCGGCCACGTCCATACGTCGTGCCATGCGGGCTGGAGTTGTTCAGGGCGGTCTCCCCTGTGCTCTCCAGTCTGTATGTTAACAACATACCTACACCCTCCCGCCACGTCGAGTTAGCACAGTACGCGGATGACACGGCTCTCGTTGCCCTTAGTTCAACGCTTCTCGTGGGTTATCTGGAGGCCTACCTCGGTAGACTGGAGTTCTGGCTCAGGACCTGGAGGATTGCTATCAACGTCACGAAGAGTACCGCGGTTCTCTTTGTTAAGTCCGCCCAGAGCAGTGCAGTTTCTTGGACAGCCGATACAATGGGTCAAAACAGCGCGGTATCTGGGGGTCACCCTTGATACCGGGCTTACCTGGTCGGCGCACGTCAACCAAATGGGAAAGAAGGCAGCGCAACGATCGGGCGTGCTAGGCACGCTCCTTAATAGGAGAAGTGGTCTGTCCATCAGAAACGGTGTGCTGATCCATAAGCAGATCGTCCGTCCTATGATGGATTACGCATGCCCGATCTGGAGGTCAGCTGCCAGCAGCCACATCAGGAAGCTGCACGTGTTGCAATCCAAGCGACCTCGCATTGCGACTAACGCGCCTTGGTACGTTAGTAACGAAGATTTAGGGATCCCGCTCTTTGCCGACCACATCAGAGCACTGACTGAGAGATTTGACTAAAAGTCAGCTGGCGTGGGAAACCCCTTAGTCCGGCAACTCGGGAGGCACTTGTGCCGAACGAGGGTTGACAGAGGTCACCCAAGGGCAACCGAGGGGGATTGATGTTCAGCAGATCAGCCGAGGCTGTCCCTGAAAAGACGGCCAAGTCGGCGCAACGAGTGGTCTGACCACTCGGCTACCCTGACTGAGGTTTTCCGTGATTTTACTCAGTTGTAAAGCAAATTCCAGGGTATAATTCAAGAGGGGCACGGCCCGCTACCCTCAATCACGGAGGCCTTCAGCCGAAGCGGCCCCACCCTCTCTGGGGTCAAACCCCAGAGAACCAACCAAATTCTTTTGGACAAGTTGCCTGACAGGATAACCTCCCATCAGCAGCAACAGACCCTAGTTTGAATGGACGAGGCTCCCGCCACGACGAAACCCCGTTAGCATAAGAAAATTCCCGTGTTAGTTATAAGGCTCTGTTTACCATTTCCAGCAATGCGTTTCGTACGCAGGAATGGTGTTACCTAGCAAGGGACGAAGTCTTGCGCTTCCGCAGGATTCCGCCCTTAGTTAGCTTTTTGGTTGGTTGGTTGTTGGATAGTGGATGGCGACTGAAGCGAAGAGCGCGGAAAAGTGAGTCTTGTGTGGGGTCTCTAATGGAAGTGTGCGGATTTTGTGAAGAGAGTGCGGAACCATTGAGCGGGTCTGGTGTGGCGCTGAGCGAGGAGTGAGGATCGGCTACGTGTGAGGAGCACCGGGTTCGTGGTCCGTGGCGGCTGGGAGCCAGCGTGTGTCCAATGGGGTGCTACGGGCAGGGGACTGTGTGTGTGTGTTAGTGGAAAGCGCCGAGTTTGGGGGACCAGAGCGGCTCGAAGGACAGTGCGTGTGAGATGTGTGTGTGTGCCAAATGTAGAGATAGAGACCCAGAAACCGTAGTTGGGGAGTCGCCTGTAAGTTTAGACTCTGTAAACTGATTAAATCAGGATTGACTTAGTGTCCCTACGTCACAATATATTACTAACTACAGTTTCAATTATTCTTTTGCTTACCGCTCTGAAGAGTCCTCTATCAACATTCGCAAAGCCTGCTACAGATACTACAGGTGGATTCATGGATATTGTATCCAAAAACATGTTTACCTGTAACAAGAAACAATTGAAAATAGCATCATAGGGCTAATAGTTCTCTGGGCATTTCGGAAAGAAGCAACAAGTCACGGACATTTTATCCGTGAGAAGCATAGCGATTTTGTATAACTTTAAGTCCGATCGAAGTAAACATGCATTTAACTTTATTATTGTTCCAATAATTCCATGGTGTTTGTGAACAAATGGCAGTCTCCTAGAAGCGTTATACTACAGACTTGGTGAAATTAGAAACGTATGAAAAAATATAACAAAACTACCCGCAAGATGCATTGTTTGATCTGCTCACCTCGTGAAAGACATCTTTAGTGACTTCAGATGGCGCAATCAGTTGCAATTCATCTCGAATTTCAACCCCTACCTGCAAGAAACACAAATGGATAGGTCCAATCTCAACACATTATAAGTTACACATAATATACATGATTGGAAACTTTTACTCTTTAAAGTACACAGAAATGCCATAAGTGCTGCTCATCACGGGCACTGAGAGTATTACAAATGCAACATTATTATCAAGATCATTGTTGTAGCAATGCAATCTAACAGTGACATCTGTTCACATTCTTTGAAACAGGGGAGTAGAAGAAGGAATTTAAATTCTCACGACGGTGATTTCGAAGATGGCTGTCTTCTGGGTTATAGTGCTGAAAAGTCTGGTAGAAGTTTACCGACGTTTTGTAGGCCCTTGCTGCCTGCATTATCAGCAACCTTGTGTTGGAGGCAGCAAGGACCTCTGAAACGTTGGTAAAATTCTGTCAGATTTCCACCACCCAGCAGACAGCCATCTTAGGAGATCAAAAGCATAGGGGTGTCCAGCCAGGTGGACAAGGTATGAGATATGAAAGTTGGGGGGCAGGTAAATGCTCCTGGAATATCAGTCTATGCTCTAGGGCCTTGACACTACTGAGAACGCATGCTGGGGAAATGCCTTTGAAGTAAAGCCTTAGGGGATACAGTTCCTTGGATGGCCAGCTTCTGGTGCTCTACTCTGTGACTTTCAAGATCAACAATAGCAGAAATATGGATTTTAAAATCCGAGGGGAGGGGAGGATGCATGACAGTTGAGGCTCGACGAAGGCAAACACCCTGGAGAAGAAGCGGACATGATTTTAAATAGCAAGTAGGCTAAAGAAGAAAGCATAATATAGCTTTAGAAATGTCGTATTTATATTATTTTATTATTCACACGATGCATAAATTCTAAAAGAACAATTTTGCACATTACAACGCACAATTGTCAGGAACCATCAGACTTCGTCTCTATTCGCCTTGTTTAGAAGTAAAGTCATGGTCGGAGAAATTTGAGAAGCTAGTATTGGATTAACTTACTTACTTAGGCGACCCGTTCTTCAGTGCCTTGAGCATCTGCGAGTCCCAACATTTTGTTGGCTTTGATTTATTAGATAGTTGGTAGGACTCCTTGGACGAGGGATCGGCCCGTCGCAAGGCCTCTACCTATACACAGGACAGCATGACACAAAAAGACGCGGACAAACATCCATGGCTTGAGTGGGATTCGAACCCACGGTCCCAGTGACCACGCGGCCACTGTGACCGCTGTTGGATTAAATGGCAAAGATTTTTTCCTCCTTCTGTGAAATTCGGAGAATTATAACCTGTTACATTTACTGCTCATATCGTAATAATTCTACTAATATTTAGTAAAGGTGCATATCATGAAGTTTGCCATGATCTGCTACTATCAAGTCTCCTCTTGTGTCTTGTCTCTTTGTCTTGTTGACAGCGTTCAACAGTGATTTCAGATTTATTTCCAAATGTTTTTATTTCTGATCAGATCCACTCGATCTATCTCAGGTATGTTTTGTGACAAACATTGCATTTAAAACGGTTATATCTTTCAGGAACGTGCTAAAATTTCCGCTTAAATGTTTACGCAGAATACCGGCTATAATGGGTAAATTATTATGCATTTACAAATAACATGAATAGATTTTCGCGGCTGGACTTCAATGAAAATTGCAGCCCGCTTTTTCGCTCCACCAATCAGTGCCATTAACTGCAAACCTCCACTGACCTGCCTGCCTATAAGGTTTAAAAGCGCTCTACTAAAACACATTCGCCATAGAGATGGCAATCACAGTGTTTATCAAAACGGTGGATAATTTTCTGTATTCAACTCGGCTCACTCCCAAAAGCCGTAGTTATATATTAAACATTTAGGGATTTATAGGATTTCAGGCTGTCATGGCGGTGAGTACGAAGATGGCTGTCTTCTGGGTTATGCACGACGCTACGAGCCAGAAACGGGCCATCTTCATAAGCATATTTCACTGCAATATTAATGCAAGCTTACAATGTTTGAAGAGTAGTAAGCGAGATTACAAAAGTGGTACAGGGCTGCAATACAGAAGAGGCTGAACACGCCCAAGCCAGTGTGTGCGAAGGTAATTTGCTTTTCGTCCATTTGAGATAGAAACCCGTACAGCGACATGGTGATCGCGAGCAACAGGAGGACGAGGTACAGACAGAACACCTTTCCCATCATGTAACCTGAAAAACGAAATAAGGACAACACAACAAATAAGAGTGTGCACAGAGTCCCTGAGAATTTAACATTGTCTTGGTTAGTCACTAAATAACAAGCACTTTCCGGAAACTAAACGCACATTATCATGAAGATGTGGACTGTCTTCTGAGATGTTGCATCGTGTAGTTTGGTAGAAGTTTAACTACGTTTCAGAGGTGCTTGTTATCTCCATCAACAAAGCGATCAGTATGGCCTTTGGACCTGATGATGGAGGTAGAGAGCACCTCCAGAAAACCTGGGAGAACATCCCAGAAGCCTGTCATCTCATTACTCGCCTCCGTGAAGACATATACATTCTGAGGTTCATGAACATTAAATACGATTACTTTTTAATGCACCAGTAAGCCCTGTTCTAAATTTATGGCCTACAGTGATCATTTTAAATTTACACTTTGTGTTCTGTGACAATTAGATTCTGCAGAGTATAATAAAATTTTGCATGTACCTATAACAAAGCGAGTGACGAAACAATTATTATATTTGTTCGCCTGTCTGAGGTCTGAGTTCCCACTCTGTAAAGCAAAGAAAATATTTGAAGTGTTCGTCGCAGGCGACTGACATTTTTGCCACGATTGGGTAGTATCGCTTTGACCTAAAGTTTGCATTTTGTGAACGTTATCACAGATCACGCGTGTTCTTAGTGAACTGAACGTACAATTTTTCCAACTGGTAAAGAATTTATACGGTGTAATATATTTAAGAAACAAACCCATATGTGAAACAAGTTGACTCCATCGCAGCCACAGGATTCTGTAACTCCTCATTAGATCGGCTGAAAATGTCCTCTGCCCTATATCACGCTGCAATCACAAGAATTAAAACATGTGAAATAATTTAAAGTAATGGAATTTAAAGGATAATGATAAGAATCTATTGTAAATAACTGAAGGTTGCGTGTTTCCTTACAGACTGTAATTTTCTGGGTTGTAACGCTGTGTAGTCTTGGTAGCAACTGACTACACGAGACACTACATAACTTTGTAACGCAGAAAACCACAATCTAAGTTTTCACCACACTAAGAACCTCAAATATTCCCTATGTATCCTCAATTATAAACTTTTCTAGAATTTTAAAAATGTGAAAAAGTCCGGTCGAAAAATCAATTTTACAAAACCTTTCCTGTAACAAAATTAATATACCTTACCGGGAGACATGGTTAATCTTATTGTCAATTTATTTCTTACATCTATGTCTAATTAAACGTAGTTATCAAATTGTTGAAAATTCTGCTTCGTGTTTGGATGCTCCAAAACCAGGTATAAAGTCAAGTTATGGGATTTCAAGTTCTCACGGCGGCGTATGTAAATACGTCTGTTTTATGGAATTTTGCACCGTCTGGTAGACGCCTACAAATATTTCAGACGTGCTTCATCATCAGAGAAATCGCCTAGATGATGGAGGCAGAAAGCACCTCTGAAACGTTGGTAAAATCATACCAGACTACAGGGCGCAACAACCCAGAAGACAATCATCTGAAACTTAAGTTATTATTGGTGATTTTAATTGCTCTGTTAGTAATAGGTTAATGCTGCGATGGCAGCCTACTTTCAGAGATGTATATGTAAATATTTGCTTAATTCAACATTCGCCCTTATCATTTCTTTGAACGCTTTATGATCTACGCATCTGAGAAAGCTGGGTTACATAAACCATGTAACTAACACAAAAGAAGTTTTATAGTATTAAACGCCGTAAAGAGAAATGTGAATGGAGGCACAAAATACGACGAAATTTAGTTATGAATGTACATAGTAATTAAGTCGTTTCTCACCTTGAAACACTTGTTCAGAATTGTGGCAGCTCTGATCAGACACCGAAACATGTTGCAGAAGAGGCTTATGACTAGACTCATCACCAATAAACACACAGCGTAGCAGGGTAGCTGCCAATATTGCAGATAAGGAGGGTAATCATGGAGCATCAACACCGATAATACCGCGACAGACGTAATAAAGATGCTGTAAACTAACCGTCTCTTAATATTTAGGACTAAGTTCTCTTCTGTTCCCGCTACAAACATCATCTGCAGAAGAATTAAAACAGTACTATGAAAAATGGCTATTAGTGGTTGTCTTTTCTTGCAACTATAACAGATGTACGGCGAACTACTGCGAGTAATTACAGAAAGGGACAATGATGTTATGAAAATTTATCACAAAATTATTATTTTGAATGTACAGCACAACGTGACAATACTATTACTTAGTTGATATAAATGGCACCGGTAATACCCAAAATCCGTCTAAATTTGTTTGTCTTGGACAAAAATAGAACTGCTATCACTCTTAAGATTTCTAAAGGTTCCTGGGCCGAATGTGAAGAGAGTATATGATTTTATTGGTTTTATTTAGCGATCCCTGACTTGTATCAGGGAAACCTTCTAAGCACTTGGCGGTGATTCATGCAGCTTCAGCCGGGAGCTGGGAAGAGACAGTTAAACGTTATCAATGAAGGCACTGCAGGGGAGCCCAGGGCAGAACGGGGCCACGAGGCAGGACTGGATATCTGCTTTATTTCGTCTGCAATGCGTTACGATCTATCGGGACCGGGTGAAATACCATTAACAAACAGCACAGGGCCATGTCATGTCAGTCAGCGCCATTTTGTTGTTGCAGTTTCTGAACTAATCACTCATGCTGGATTTTTCTCCTATATTTTACAAATATTTCTCAACTTCCAGTGAAGATAAGACCTATTCATTGTTGAATGATGCATGTTACAAGGTGTTTTCTTGAAAGTCTTAAACACAAACTTTTATTTATTTTCATGATATTATTTTTGGTGGGACAATCCTAATTTGAAAGAGTATACTCAGGGCAGAATGGGGTATCCAGGGAAGAGGATCAAATGACAAGTGCCTGTATTGTGGCGATGTCTATTCGTACTCTATTGAAGGGTGAATCCGGTGTTCATCTTGCTTGAAATGGCCCATAACTCATGTGCAGTTGTTGATAGTCACGATGACGAAGAGATGCACATGTGTTAGGCCTAAGAAGATTTCAAATGTGTAAAGTTTTGTCCTTTTGACAACGTAAAGTGGAATAAGGTGTTTGAAATCTTGGGGAAGGTAGGGCTGAAGTATAATGATAGACGAGTTATTTACAGTATTTATAAGCATCAGGTGGCCATAATAAAAGCGGAGAATGAAGAAAGACAGGCATTTACTAAAAAGGGAGTAAGACAAGGCTGCAGCCTATCGCCCCTGCTATTTAATTTGTGTGTTGAGGAAGTAATAAAGGAAGTGAAAGAAAATTTTGGGACAGGAATAAAAGTCCAAGGGGAGAGGATAAAAACGTCAAAGTTCGCTGATGATATTGCTCTTTTGGCTGAAAGGAAGGAAGATGTAGAAAAATTATTGAATGGTATGAACAGATTACTCAGCGAGCAATTCGGTTTAAGGATAAACAAAAGCAAGACAAAAGTTATGACGATCACCAGAAATGAGAATAATGATCCATTAAATATAAAAATTGGGAAAGACACAATAGAAGAAGTAAATGAATTCTGTTATTTAGGAAGCAAAATCACAAAAGATGGACGAAGCAAGGAAGACATTAAAAACAGATTAACACAAGCAAAAAAAGTCATCTTCTAAAAGAGAAGTCTACTAGTGTCAAACATTGACCTGGAATTAAGAAAGATTTTTCTGATGTTATATGTTTGGAGCACAGCGCTATACGGAAGGAAAACATGGTCAGGGGGAAAACCAAAAAGAAGAAGGATAGAAGCATTTAAAATGTGGTGCTATAGAAGGATTTTGAAAATTAAGTGGACTGATAAAGTACGAAATGAACTGGTCTTAGACAGGATAGGCGAAGGAAGAAGTCTCTGGAAAAATCTTACGAGAAGAAGAGATAGGATGTTGGGACACATTCTGAGGCACCCGAGATTGGTTAATTTGGTAATGGAAGGAACAGTTGAAGGGAAGAATTGTAGGGGGAGACAAAGATTGGAATATGTAGCGCAGATGTTTGAGAACGTGGGCTGCAAAAAATATATGGAAATTAAGATATTGGCGCAAGATAGGCGAAAATGGAGGACCGCATGAAACCAGTCGGAAGACTGATGACAAACAAAGAAACAAAAGTTTCGACATTTTGCATTGTATACTAAATCATTTGTATATCATACGTCATAATTATTAAATAATTTGTTTCATCTTATTACTTTTCAAACATATAACAACTATACCCTTTCTTGTCCCTGGCACTGGGAAAAATGGGGCAAGTTACATTCTTGTATTTAAAAAAACTATAACTCTTAGAACTAAACTAATAACTCTTTATAAATTTCAAATAGACAATAAATCCACGCAAGATTCCTCCATGTGTTTGTCTTTATTATTGTCCCTTCCACATGCCTCCAAAGATTAAGTTCCCCGTTCTGCCCCGTGTTCCACTAAATAAAATCTAAGGAAGCCTGAGTCTCTAAGAAAAGTAAACATCCCGCTGCATGCCTATGCAGACACTTGATGGGAGTGGAGGTATAGCTCTTACTCTTTTTTGTCCTCGGCACCAGATGAAGTGAGTGGTCAGCATCACGCCCCGGCCGTGCTTTACCCCCGGGAAAGGACCCCGGTACCCACTGGACAGGAGGCTAGGTAGGCCCCAGTCTGGACGCAGAGGATAGAGGAAAAATCCTCTGCCTCCGTCGGGGATCGGATCCCGATCATCCAGCCCGTAGCTAGTCACTATACTGACTGAGATATCCCGGCTCATAAGCCTGAGTCTCTACCTACCTGAAATTTCTCCCAATTCTTGAAGTAGTGCACGGCTTTCGGTGTATCGATACACGCCAACACAGGTACACATGTACAGTTGACCAAAATGACTATGAACATAGAACTGTAAATGGAGTCGCTGATATCATCGTCGTCCGTGAACAAGAGTAGAATTCTGTCTTTAACGCAGAAAAACGTTATTGTGTTGACCACTATATATAAACAAATGGAGTAGACTACGGCTGGAGACAGTGGTCGATATTTAGGGACACCTGCAACAAATTTACACTGGAGTAAGGAAATTTAAAATAACGCCAATTATGACAATTAATATTTTACCCATGAAATTCGTTACAACAATCACCTTCGCTCTACGCGCTTTCGCAGTTCAAGTTTCAGCATATCAGCGTTTTTATTTCATCGTCATGAGGAGCATCAATATCCTATCCGCGCGCGGCTACAGAAGAAGTTGCCGCGCTGTCCCACTTAGTAGTGTTCGCATTTTCACTAACTCGTCTCACCATTTTCATTCCGGAAAATGCAAATTAAGGGCTGTGGTCAGATTTTAGTTTCTCGCGCCTGCGAGGACAAAGATGGCGGTCATCTGGGTTGTTGCGCCGTGTACTCTTACAGACTTTGGCCAACGTTTCAGAAGTGTTTGCTGCCCCCATTATCAGGGCGATGACGATTTGGGCAGCAAGCACACAGATAATCCATGGACAGATAAAAGGTGCCATAAAGAAAATTCATAGTCAAACATATTTGTAAATAAGCTAAATCGGTGCTGAGAAGGGAGATTTTAAATGAATCTCTGGTGTTGTGAAATACAGTTAATTGATGGGTATTGTGTTAGCGATGTTGAAATTTGCCCCCTGATGCGATGTAATTAATTTTTGCACATAAGATACACGAGATTACTGAATGTTACTCTTCAAAATAAATTAATTTATAGTAAATAGTTCTCAAGTACAAAACCACACTTCTGTCCAGACAGTTCCTATCTATATTGTTCCTACAAATAACTTACTCTTCTCTGTAATAAGTGTCTCTGTGAAATTTAAATTTATGTTGCGATGAACATTACACAAACTTTCATCAAAGGATTTTTAATGTCTTAAAAATAAACTAGAGTATCAATTTGGTATGAATATAATAAAATGAAAGTGATTAGTTTCAGAAGAACAATTTTATTAAATAATGAATAGCCTATCAGCTGTCTTTGGAAACGGCAGAATCATAGGCGAATAAACAAACACAATTCTTTTTAAGAGTGCCGTAAAAATGCGAGATTGTCTTAGCACTGGAAATTATGAGAGCAGCATCACAAAGTTATGACGGCATCAGGGTTATTATGTGTGCATTAAGAATATTTACTCGCCTGATGCTGGAAAATCAACCGGAAAACACCCAAGCAGTCGCAGTGAAGTCAACAGTGGTTTAAATTGCTTGTGGCAAGCTTGTTCATCGTAATTCTCCCACATTTCCTCGCGAATTCTTATGCGAGCCACATTCGCTTGCCACGAATCGTCACTCATCTGGGAGATTGTGTTTATATTTTGTTTCAGCTTGATATCTTTATGAGTTCTGTTGTTGATAATAACATTTCTTCTCACAAACAGCTTCTCTTGTTTCATGTTTGAATGCATGTTCCAGCTGAGTGAGTATTAGGACGAATCAAGGAGTTTACGATTAGCTGTACGTCACACTTTGACACCCGATTGATATTAATAAGTTAAGAACGTTTACACAATACAGAAAACTTCTGAGGTCCAAAATTTAACAGCCTTTAGCGCAATACAAATAGAGTACGATGTTTATCAGCAATTGTAGAGGACTTATCCATTTACCGTTACTTCTAATCGTGCACTTACGTGGATTAGCATTTTATCAACACAATCACTTGTATCTTTGTGACTATCTTTCTTGTCTTCCACAACGTTTATTTTTCTGTAGCCATCTCAGATAATTTAATACCGAGTAGGCTATACTTCAGCAAATTCACACGCAGGTTCTACGTTCGTCCCTTGTGCTATTCTATAGTTGAATATTTTATAAACAGGAGAAAATATCTTTCGACAAAGCCTGAATTTTGAAATATTCTTCTATGTGTAATGTAACTGTACAGGCAGGTGACCAACTTTAGGTCCTCAAATACAAAAGCAACTCTCTGGATGAAATTACTTAAACGAAGGGGTACTTTCAGTAGATTGAGGGTTCTAGGTTTCGTTTCTGGGTTTTCACACCTCATAATACGTCAGAACATAACGCATTTGTGTCCAGAATATTGTAGTATTATATCTATATAACTACTAGTAACTTTTTATGCTATTACGTGTTAGAGAAAATGTGAAATGGTGAAGAGTTAACATTTTTATCCCATGCACAGAAATTAAATAATCATATTGAATTGTGATTAGTTACTAATAGACTTAGCTCTAACTGACACAAATTATCTTTCAAATGAACTTTACAACATATAATACTACTTAATACAGTAACGATATTTCTCTAGAGTAATATTTTCATCAGTTTTTAATAATTTATTTAATGCCATATTTAAGTCATGTGAATACAAATTTATTAATAAATAATTAGAGTAATAATAAAATAAGAGTTACTGTGTTATTTAAGAAATGTTAACTCATAAGCCTTTGTTTTTGGCAAAGAATAAAATACATGAATTTTTAAGTGGCTTGTATCGTGTCATTTCCACTACATATATCGGAATGTCCAGATTGATCTATCTGCTCCAGTACTATCATATATGTCACAATTGTAGATGCATACTGAAACACACAGAAATTGGTTAGTTATAACGTGATGTTTCTTTCATTCATTGCACACATACGCACCCAGTGACACAGCGTTCAAGCTAGCGATGCCAGTAGTTGGTGTA
>NW_019059883.1:10837-47724 GCF_000696155.1 Zootermopsis nevadensis | reverse complement strand
AGGGAAAGATGTTTTAATCAATCCAGTTATGACAGTGACGCACGGAAACTTGTGAGATTTTACCCTCATTTCTGTCATCCTCTATGGATATGTTTACATTTACAAATCGAGAGTTGCAGTATGATTCTGTTTCGTAAGAATGTACTTTAAACAATTTGTAGTACATTACTAGTGTGGAGAGTTTATTTAAATGTTTAAATCGAATCGAGTATAATTCGTTTCGGGATAGTGTACGGTAGAAGGAACAGCCACTTCTGCAGTTGCATAGCTAGTGCGTTTGGTGATTTGGAGTGAATTATTGTGCTATATAAAGAAATGTTAACAGGTGTCGATGTTTTAACGGTAATTTCTTAAAGTTTAATTTGAGTTTTTTCAACAAAATGGATAATTTTTCTTCTGCCAAAAGAGCACTGTGAGCTTTTAGCAAATATTGCAACACTGCGGCCACAAGCGCAATTCTTCACTATTATATCTGGAAGCACTATAGAAGATTCTTTAGGTTCTGTACGTACTGTACCATAAATATCACCCATGTTTCATCAAGCCAACCTTTATGATTTGAATGCTGCAACGAAACTAAACTCAATGATACGCCATTAAAACTGTACACCTACATGAACATTATCGGCTGCGGGAAGTTTATAAGAAAAATCTTAGTACTCACAAGAGACACAGATACAGCAAATGCAGTGCACTTCAACAAAATTTGGTACTTATTTTGGTTTTACACTAGTTGGGGTAAAAATAAACACTTAACTTTAGCACGTATCAAACTGTTCTGTCAGTAACAATAATGACAAAAGCAACACGCTTGTTAAATATCCAATAAGGAAACTTGTATAGGAGACCACGACAAGCTTATAGTCGTTATTATGGATTCATAAAATTGCCAAATCAATATGTTGCATGACGGGTCAAAATACTTAATTTTCTACAGTAAAAATAATCTTGATCATTGTTATATATACACGTCATCATATTACATAGGCAAACGCCAATAATATAAGGGCATTGTGATCATAATACGACCATAATAGCGACGCGAAGCTAATTACGGCAGTAAAATATGTGCTATGAAGTTATCTGATACCACTTACTGCTCTAAAGAGTCCCCTGTTGACAACTGTAAATCCTGCAACGGACACTGCGGGAGGGTTCATAACTATTGTCTTCAGAAACAGGTTTATCTGCAAGAAGAGACAGTCAAATGTTTAATGTTTACTACATTACAATCAGTAAAGTTTGCAATATCCGATATCTGTATCAAAACTTACAGCTGAGGCTAACAAGGAAGTAGAACAGTTTGTAAAGAAAATAATATCTTAACTAACTAACAAGATGGCTTAAAGAAACCGGAGGTTCATCACAAAATTAACCAACGGCTGTCCTGGGTCAACAAAATCCAGTCGCCTTCAAGTAGCCATAGATATTATTGTCCCATCAACGTCTAGGTCTCCCCAGCAGTTTCTTCCCTTCAGGCTTTCCGATCAATAACCAGTACGCACTTCCCGCCCAATCCAGGTGCACCACATGCCCCGCCAATCCCATTCTTCTTAACAATATTCGGGGAGGAGCATAAATTTTTAAGCTCATCATTATGAAGTTTTCTCTATGGCCCAAATATCCTCCTCAATACCCTATTCTCAAACACCTGCAATGTGTGTTCCTCCCTCAGAGTGAGATACCAAGTTTTTCACCCATGCAAAACAACAGACAAAATGATCGTTTTTTGTATTTTAATCTTTAGTTTCTTAGAAGTCAGACAGGAAAACAAAATATTTTGATCTGAGGAGTAGCAAGACCTCTCAGAATTTAGGCTCCTAATTTTCTCATGAATATAATTTCGATTTGTTATTGTTGTTCCAAAATATTTGAACTTTGTCACACTTTCAAAGGATTCATTAGCAACCATAATATGATTTTTCCCGTCTGTCTGCTACAGGGTGCTAACATGTACTTAGTTTTTTTCTGAATTTACTTCTAGCCCCCACCTGTCTCCTAGCCTCTAGTAAAACTTGTGTTCCTCTTTATTGTATTTATATCGTCACCAAATAAATTAACATCATCAGCATATGCCAATAGCTGATGTGTCCCATCCAATTGCAAACCCTCCTGCCCATCTTGGACTTTCCTGATGGCTTATTCTAACACAAAGTTAAAGAGCAACGGAGACAAAGCATCTCCTTGCTTCAGACCGTCTTGGACTTTCCTGATGGCTTATTCTAACACAAAGTTAAAGAGCAACGGAGACAAAGCATCTCCTTGCTTCAGACCGTTCTTGGTGGAAAATGAGTCAGATAAATATTTCCCTATACGAATTTTGCTACAGGTTTCATTTAAGCACATTTTTATTAGACTCATTAGCTTCTTTGGTATATCAAATTAAATTAAAATATTGTATAACACTTCTCTCTTAACAGAGTCGTAGGCGTTTTTTGATCTATAAAATTTACAAATTTTTAAAATTATAGTTTCTGTATGGTGTCCTCATAAATATATTTCTAAGAAAATAACTGCCATCGCTACGTACTATTATAAAACTTTAATGTCCCACTGTTAGCCTACCAGCAAAGGCACTGATATTCTTCTGCAGTAGTGTGTTGCATAGAACACACAAACGAAAATGTTAAATAAACAGGATATAACTGTCCCAGAATAAATAACACCTGAAGACATTTTCTGTGCAGTGGTGTCAACATCTGACTCAAGTCCCGAAGATACAGGTTCGAATACCTGTCGCTCAATCGCTGTTCTCACTGTTTGTCTTTGAACACTTCACACCTTCCCTTTCAAATACTCCTTCTATGAGGCTAACCATCCTCTCGTCCATTACACGCTAAATATCAGAAGTAGTTGCTACAGTCTTCTGTTACAATCCCTTTTTTAGGTTAAAATATTCTATTCAGCCTACATTTCTCAGGCACCATAAAAATTATTCACTTTGTCTGACAGATCAAATTTAACACCCACAGATCGTGAAATATTGTAGTTTTATAGTAATAAATTGTCAGACAACATTTCACGATATGAATTATTTTCTAAATTTCTTCGTAAATATAGTTTTGATTTGTTGTTATGGTTTCCATATATTATACGTTGCCACATTTTAATGAATTCATCAGATATTTTCATATTACGACTGTGTCCTTTATTCTGGTAATGAAATTGTGTTTAGTTTTCTCTGCGGCTACATAGGCATATGGCTTACCTCCTGAGAGACATGTTCGTTAACTTCATATGGTGCTATAAGTTGCAGTTCATCCCTAATTTCAATCCCCACCTGCAAGAAACATACAAACGTAATAGATTATAAGAAATTCTTAGTCTAACAGTATCAATAAATAAATGTCAGATCAGATGTTTGGAGGTTAAGTGAATTACAGCCGTTAGATCATCAAATCTCACAGCTTAACACTTCTTCATTAACAGACTGTCACAGTCTAAAAATCTTGACTCAATCCCATTAACTGCTGACAAGAAAGACAATTTTCCCTCTAAATTATCCGTCCAATCCCGGAACATATGACTAAAACAATATCATAAATATTAACTCATTGTTTTATTTCATTGTTGTTGTTAAAATAGTGCTGGAGTGTATGGACTTGTTTCAAATGGCTCAGTATAACAGCCATGGCGGGCTCGTGTAACGGTGAATAAACACTGCATTCCTTAAAGAGAGAAATATTTTGACTGGACTAGCGACTACTAGTTTCGTCAAGAATAACTATTCCCCAACTGACTTTTGTTTTTGCTAATATATTATAACATTTAAGTACTTCAAATTTTGTCTTAAAACAGGAATATTTCTTTGTTGTATATGTGCAGGTGGATTCAGCAAATCATCTGTTACAGAAAAGATCTCTATAATGTTATTTCATATAATGAAACACGAGTCATGTGTAGACCAAACTTTAGTATTACTAATTAAAGGTTATGTAGATTTAAGAGAAATAAAGTCATCTTTCCGCCAATTATCTACTTCTATATTATGAATTGAATAAATCTATTTGCTGTTCTTGTGTCGATTAAAACTATTCTGACACAAAATGCACGGAAATAAAACATTGGGTTGCGTTTCAAGATGCGGTTTATTCAGATATGACATCTGTCTTCTGTCTGCAATGCGTTGTAAATAGGGCTAACCGTCAGATGGCAGAGCGATAGGGAGAGATCGGACCTCTTTGGATGGCGTAGACTTAATGCTGTCATTCTGCTGATTTTCTCGATATAAGTAATTCTTTATAAAATTAGTGCAACAGACATGACGTGTTTCTATGAATCGCTATAACATTTTTATTTTACTTAATTCCTTACTGAGCTGTGTCTAAACAAGCGGGTTTTTAAACGAATTGATGTACTCTAAATAAGTGAATAAAATTTACATCCCTCTAGGATTCTTAAAAATATCATTTTATTGAAATGCGATTAAAATTTGTCGTAGGACTCATCGATATTTTTTTCAATAAAAAGGCTTACAATAAAGTGACCCTTCACATTAACAAAATTAAATAAATTTAAAGGTTCCACATAAATTTATGGCCGGGATATCATACCGATTTTGAGTAAAATCGGTAAGACTGTTAGGATGTTAATGCTGAAGAAACTAGTAGGTGATTTTCGATATTTATAACACTTCTAATGATCTGCTACGTTGGATATAAGAATGTATTCTGTACATTAATGTGTGGAACCACCGAGATCCGAAGAACTCGAACTTACTGGACTGTTACTGTCAGCAACAAGTACTATAATATTTGTAGGATACGGAACAGTAGCGATAGACTTACTACATTTGAAATAAAGTGAGCTTCGTTGCAGATGTTGTACAGAGCTATGATACAGACAAAACAGGTCGTGGTCGTCAACGCTATTCTGTAGAAGGCGAAGTTGTTTTCATTTATGTCCGACAGACAAGCGAATAAGGCAAAGGTGATAGTAAAGAGCAGCAGAATAAAGTAGAATCCGAAGACCTTTCCCATCATACAACCTGCAATAGAAACTACATTTTTAACAGAGCAACAGAATTTCAAACAAAGAAATAAGAGGTCTGTCCAAACACAACAAAGCAATAATTACGACAATAATTCAAATCGAAATTATTCTACAAAAAAACAAGTAAATAACAAGACTATCAAAATAAATACGAAAAATATCCAATGGGTGTATCTAAGTAGAACGAATTAATTTTTATTTTTTTAAATTTATGAATTATTGTGAACTGTATAAGATTTTAATCAAATGAGTAGTCTTCACAAGGAAATACAGTTTAGCCAAAATATATCTAACTTTCAAGTAACATCAATATAATTTTAACCTTTTAATTAAAAATAATCAATAAAACATTGTAATTGGAGCCCTAATTTAGATAAACCATTACAAACGTATTTAACAGTGTAACAACACGCTAAAAATGGACAAGTAACACCTGGAGAATGGCTAATAAGGCCAAAATATATAGTTATGGGCTACATATAAGATATAGAACGAAATTTTTGTGTTATTTCATCATCAAGAACTTTACGGATTAGGCCATCGGGCCTGTTACATCTCCTCTGGTTAATCACAGCTAGTCCTTCCAACGTTTTCTCGGTCTTCTGACGTTCCCTCTTCCTGGTGGTTCATAGAACAGTAATCTGTGTGGAGGTATTCTGATCACGTGATCATACAAATTTTTCCTATATGCCCTGATAATACTGGTTATGCTCTCTATGTTCAAATTTTTATGAATGTCTTCGTTCCGTTTGTGGTCAAGAAGTGTGTGTCCTGCGAGTGGGATGCTGTAAGCGTCCATGTCTCAGATCCGTATATTACTTTTGTAATGATCACAGGTTTATAAGATTTTAAAACAGTTTCTGCCCTTACTTCCTTCAGTAAGATTTTCTTAATTATACCTATGCGTTGTTGAAATTTTATTACTTTTTTGTCAAAGTCTTTGGGAGAGATATGAGAGAATTTACTTGTTGTATAATTTTTGTATTTATTATAATTCTTGCTCTGAGTGAGTTCATTCCTACGAAAGCCAAAACATTACTTTTCTCTAAAGATATTTTCAAGTTATATTTGTTTGCAATGTTACTCAATTTATACGCTGCTCTTTGTAGATTATCTTCAGAGTCAGCAAGCACAACTTGGTCATCTGCAAATAGTTGGATGTTTAAAGAGATAACATCTGTGAAGTAATGTGTTTGCATCTCCTTCTGCCAGTCTCTGTTGACTTCATCTATGCATAAATTGAATAGAGTAGGAGACAGTGGGCAGCCTTGCTTGACTCCTCATGTAGTTTCTCTTCAATTACCAAATAGTTGTTTCTCATGCCGGTATTTTTCTTTGTGTTTATATACAGGCTCTGTATTTCCTTTATTAAATGTTGAGGTATACATTTTGAGTTTAATACTTTCCAAAGTTTAGTCCTACTAACGGTATAAATGCTTTTTCGTAATCAATAAAAGCAATATAGAGTGAGTCAGAAGTATGTTTAGAAACTTCGTGTGCGTGTTCCAGGATCAAAAATAAGAAAAAAACGTTGCTATGAACATGGGATCGCAAATGTTCCATTTTCGAAATAATAGCCAAAATGAAGTTTCAATGAATTGACTTTATATCAAACTGTATCCAGTTTCCAGCAAAGATTTTCAATTAACGTTTGTGCAGGAATTGTTGGCAACATGCTTATTCGTCCACACATGCTTACATCACGTCTAAGTGGACCTTCATATCGGTTATTCTTAAGAAGACACTTGCCACGTCTCCTTGAAGATGTACCACTGAATACAAGAGGACAAATGTGGTTTATACACGACGGAGCCCCAGCACACTTCTCCCATCGCGTCAGAGATCATCTCAATGAACACTACCCTCAGCGATGGATTGGGCGTGGTGGCCCAGTAGCATGGCCACCGAGGTCACCGGACCTGACTCCATTGGACTTTTATCTGTGGGGTCACTTGAAGTCCGTCGTTTATGTAACACCCATAAACAATGAAGACGACCTATGGGAACGTGTGCACAATGCATGTCAGATGATTCGAGGAAACCCTGGTGTGTACGAACGAATTCGCCAGTCTTGTGTACGTTGTGCTCGGGCATGTGTGGAGAATGGAGGAGCAACCTTTGAGCATCTGTTATAAAGAAAATATCCCTGTCCTTATACTTGGCAATAAAGGGTTATATTATATTCGCGGTGTTTTTCAATTAATTGAGCTACGGAGAAGACGCTGTTTATACAAGATCTATTTCTTCTTAATCCATTCTCTTCTTCCAGTAACATTGTATTCGCAATTGTACTGAAGACTTGAACAATGAGTTTGGCATATTTCTTATATCCAGATTTTAAGAGGCTAATTCCTCTGTAGTAGTTACAATTCTTGCAAGAATTATTTCTCAAAAATAGGTTAAATGACAGCTTTATTCCATTCAGTAGGGTTATGACCATATCTTCAGCATATGTTCGTATAATCCAAAAATCAATGTAGAAAAGCTTGTGGTGTATATTTAATGAGTTCGGTGTTTATACCATCATACTCGGGTGTTTCCATGATAATAGGGTCAACATTTTCATCATTCATGGCTAGTCCTGCGGTTTTCTCATTATCGGGGTCTGACCGTAATTGTTAGTAATAATCAAGCGATTGTTTTTCAGAGATTATCAGTAGTATATTAATGTTATGTTAAATATGATTAAGAGTAATGTATTCATAACACAAACCTATTTCTGAAACTAGCTGACTCCATCGCAACCACAAAATCCTATATTCCCCTATCAGATCCGCTGAAAGATTCCTCTTCTTTATATCACGCTGTAACGATAAGAATTAGAAAGAATTAAACCGTGAAAAGGGGACACAATTTATTTTGTGACTGATGAATTTGGGTGGTGGACACCGGGGTAAATGTTGTGTTTATTTAAGACTGAAAATTTTGTTGTATATCATTTCTACTCTCCACTTTAAAATTATTACAAATAAAAGTATTTATTAAATATGAGACACATTAGACGAATATGTTAAATGTACAACTTCGAATTTCAGGGATGAGCTGCTTTGAATGTTGTATGATTTCGAAAATTTCAGAAAACGTCGCATTTACCATTTTATAGATGGCAGCGGCTCATCTCCAAAAGCCGTTTTGTAACTGAATTTATTTTTTCTAAGTATGAAGGAATTTACTGCTGGCTTTCTTTTATGTTTCTGTGTGTATCTAAATTCACAATTTGTATTTATAAATTATAATAACAAACTTTTATTATTTAAGTTGGTTTTACGTTGTGCAAATGGATACTGTATTTAGCAATTGGGGAGAGTAGTGTAGTTTTAAATTAAACTAACAGACTTACTAAAAGTCAATGTCAAGTTTTTTTAATATTCAATATATGAACGCGAAGACAAACAAGGCATGTAAAATAGGAGAACGTGGCTTGGGAAACCATTTGTACTAAAAATTTGGAGTAAACATTTTCACTCCTGTTGTTTACAGGATCTAAGTAGGATTTGAGGTTTTGCGGCTGACCATATCTTCAGCATATGTTCGTATAATCCAAAAATCAATGTAGAAAAGCTTGTGGTGTATATTTAATGAGTTCGGTGTTTATACCATCATACTCGGGTGTTTCCATGATAATAGGGTCAACATTTTCATCATTCATGGCTAGTCCTGCGGTTTTCTCATTATCGGGGTCTGACCGTAATTGTTAGTAATAATCAAGCGATTGTTTTTCAGAGATTATCAGTAGTATATTAATGTTATGTTAAATATGATTAAGAGTAATGTATTCATAACACAAACCTATTTCTGAAACTAGCTGACTCCATCGCAACCACAAAATCCTATATTCCCCTATCAGATCCGCTGAAAGATTCCTCTTCTTTATATCACGCTGTAACGATAAGAATTAGAAAGAATTAAACCGTGAAAAGGGGACACAATTTATTTTGTGACTGATGAATTTGGGTGGTGGACACCGGGGTAAATGTTGTGTTTATTTAAGACTGAAAATTTTGTTGTATATCATTTCTACTCTCCACTTTAAAATTATTACAAATAAAAGTATTTATTAAATATGAGACACATTAGACGAATATGTTAAATGTACAACTTCGAATTTCAGGGATGAGCTGCTTTGAATGTTGTATGATTTCGAAAATTTCAGAAAACGTCGCATTTACCATTTTATAGATGGCAGCGGCTCATCTCCAAAAGCCGTTTTGTAACTGAATTTATTTTTTCTAAGTATGAAGGAATTTACTGCTGGCTTTCTTTTATGTTTCTGTGTGTATCTAAATTCACAATTTGTATTTATAAATTATAATAACAAACTTTTATTATTTAAGTTGGTTTTACGTTGTGCAAATGGATACTGTATTTAGCAATTGGGGAGAGTAGTGTAGTTTTAAATTAAACTAACAGACTTACTAAAAGTCAATGTCAAGTTTTTTTAATATTCAATATATGAACGCGAAGACAAACAAGGCATGTAAAATAGGAGAACGTGGCTTGGGAAACCATTTGTACTAAAAATTTGGAGTAAACATTTTCACTCCTGTTGTTTACAGGATCTAAGTAGGATTTGAGGTTTTGCGGCTGTGAGCCTGAAGATTGCTGTCTTCTGGGTTGTTGCGCCGTGTAGTCTGGAAGACGTTTATCGACGTTTCAAAGGTCCTTGCTACCTCCATCATCAGGACGCTACAACCCAGACGACAGCCATCTTAGTTCACACCGCCGTGAGAGATACAGTGCTCTTCTCCAATTGACTTACCTTAAAGCATTTATTAAGAGCTCTGGCTGATTTGTTTAAACTTCCAATCATGTAAGTCCACATGGAAGCGATGTTGCTGATCAGCAGAGCTGACACGTAGTAGCAAAGTAACTGCCAGTGTTCCAGATAAGGTGGAAAGACATGGATCAGGTACACTACCATATTGGCAAATAAGACAGCCACAATTACGAATACAGAACGTCTCCTGTAGTTCAGCACAACGTGCTCCTTTGTTATCCTCACAAACAACGCCTGTGGTGGAATTAGAGTGCAAATTAATGAGTTGCGGTTCTTGATTTCTTCAAAATAAATAGTTTTTGCCCAAAATGACAGACATATAAGATGTCACTCTTAGAAAATAGTTTAAGTTTTTACATGTTGTAAAGTTCTTTCTTATCACTCGATCTTTATTTCTAAAAACATGAACTTTAGCTTGCTTATTTTGTTTATTATAACACACAATATATGACAGCATGAGATCACTAACTTTATTTCTACAGCTGCTGTAATATTTTGTTCAATGTTAGGATCGCACTTCTGACTCTGAGAATTACATTCCTATTCCAATACATTTCATATGAATTGACAACAGATTGTATGAAATTGTAGATGGTAAAACTGTAGATAATAGAACAGGATAATGGAATAATTAATTTGGAGATATTCAATTACAGCTTACAGGTGTTTATTATGTAAAAAATTAAATAAAAATTAACTCAGAGTTTTAGTTATTTATAATAATGCTTGCTTTTGAAGGACCGTGCATAAATCAATATTCTACTGTTGGAATATTGCGGAAGAATAAAGATTGAATTTGTTGAAAATTTCCAGACGCCATGACTTGAAACTTACAATAAAACTCACTTTTGAGTTCAAGGATCTCATTCATACTTCCTCGTGCAATGGTGGTTAGCCTATGCACAAAGATAACTTTTCATACATACAAATCAAAATTAAATAGTGGATCAAGTTGCAGTTATTGGAACATAATTATTGCAGCCATCAGACTTAGATATTTGATTGAATACAGGGTCTATATAGAATCCCATGATCAATACGTCGCTCCAACTACGCTCACCTGAAATTTCGCCCATTTGTCAAAGTACTGGACTACTTTCGGTGCATCAAACCATGCCAGTACTGGGACACATACAACGTTTATACAGATGACTACCAGCATAACGGCATATATGAGATTCTCGAAATCTTCTTCGTTCATGAAAAGTTTTAATATTCCATATCTGACGCTGCAGTATGTGGTTATATTCACCAGAACATAGAAGCAAATGGAGTAGGCCAAGGTAGGTGACAACACTTTGAATTTGGGGACGCCTGTAATCAGAATTAGTAAGAATGTTGAAACATACCGGTATTGTTAATCTGGAGTTTACCTCTATATCAATCTTTATGTAGTACCAAAAATACAACTCTCAGTTAAAACAAGCTCGGAAATTTGTTCGTATCGGAATACTGTCTTTTCATTGGCACCGCGTGGTGAAATGTTGCTAATAGTGAATAGACAAATTTGTATGAACAGTCAGGCAGAGTATGATGGCTATGCAGGGCCTTATTAAACTTACGAAAAAATTGCTAATCGTGTTCTTTATTTGTATGATAAACCTTGTGATAAAGATCACTTCTTGAATAAATATATATTTAACAAAAATAGGCACATTTACACAAACAAACACATTGATGGCAATGTCATTTTTTTCATAAAAGTGCATACACAAAAGAGCCTACGAACCAGAAGTGCATATGACCTACAGGGATCTTAATCCAGCCCTGTCTGCACACTGGTTGTAACACAATTTTGTGGTAACAATATACAGTGAAAATTGTAATTCTTAAAAAAACAAAATATTTCTGGAAGAGTGATATAACAGGTATTCCATATAGTGACGTAGAAAATTTAAAACAATCATTAAAATAAAGTTTGGTAATATAATAACACCAGTGGCTTCCAGCTATTGATCGTATTTGATGTTTACACGGCGGTGAAAACCAAGATGGCTGTCTTCTGAGTTGTAGCGCGGTGTAATCTGGTAGAAATCTGCCAGCATTTCAGAAGTCCTTGCTTCCTCCATTTCTGATCGCCCTAATGACCGATGCAGTAAGGACATATGTAACGTTAGTAAACTTCTACCAGACTATACTGCGCTACAACCCAGAAGACAGTCATCCTCTTGTTTAATGTTATATCTAGATTATTAACGTTTACAGTCCAACAGGGGAAGTGTTGGGATTGTGCACAGTTGGTCATAGATCCAAGTCCTATTTGAGTTACAATTTTATCGCTTTCAATTACAAAAACGTTAGGTGTATGTTCTAATTACTATCATTAGGAATATTATTATTTGTTAGGAAAAATTATTACTTCAAAAGAAATATTGTGTTTAGTAGATTTATTTTATATTATCTCAAGTCCTTGAACTGCTCCTGCTTTTGTAATTGTTGACAATTAAGGGAAATTTCATACAAAACTTGTATGAATGTGTATAATACATCTTCATAAAAGCTGCATAATACTAAATATAACGGTGCACTATATCGCTATCGATATTTTATTGTTTTACATCCTATAGAATTTTTCCTTAACAAAAGTTGCATATTTTTTACAAGGTTAATTTTTGTACATAATTTTAGAACTCTTTATACAAGTGTCGTTAGTATGACATCTAGTATGTTCTTGCGTTCGTCATTAATTTAAATACAATAAAAGAATTATTATGAGTTTGGGACGGACAACGAACTTTTATATTTTGAGAAAATCTATCATTTTGTTAAAAAATGAAAGGCGACACTGACTACATGATGTCCTCATAAAGTAAGTTTACATACTTTCTTTAAGAAAACAAAGCATGCTAAATATTATTGATAACAATAATGTAATGAAAACTGTGGATGCGTGTGTCTTCTAATTTTTAAAACTTTGGGATTGTTTTAAGGAAAACGAAAATAAATGAGTACATCTAAAGCTATTTCTGAATAGACAATCTTGTGGAAATATTATGAACCCTTGAAGTCGTATTTTGTCTAAATTATAATTAAGAAGTAAGTCCGTACCGCAAAGTAACCACAATAATTCACTCCTACAAAGATTAACCGGTTAATGTCGTTTAAGGAAATAATTCCTGTTTACACTGAGAATCAAACAAAAACCAACAAGTAGAAAACACAGATTTACTGACTTTAAAGCAGATTGTACAGTGGTATATACAGTTCCACTAGACTAGATCGGAGAAGAAGTTGAAGATGAATGTCTTCGCTAATGTTAAACCGTGTACTCTGGTACAGGTTTACAGACGTTTCAGAGATGCGGTAAGATTAACTCATTGTCCTCATGATGGAGGTAGCAAGCACCTCTGAAACGTTGATAAATGTCTACTAGACTACGGTGCAATATCTCAGAAGACAGTCATCTTTATACCCGCAGCCGAGAGAACCTAAAATCTCATGAACACGAAGTTGTTTACATGTAAGTTAAGCAAACAGTAACTTAAAATGAGAATAAAAAAGTGCTTTTGTGCATGCGTAGAATTAGAGATGGAGATAATTGTTTACTAACCTGATTTTGATATTTCTACCGGAAAAATCCCTAGTACTCTCAACATTAGCATCAGCGGTTTCAGTTGATAGTGAAAATTTTCTTCGTCATACTCGTCCGCAGGTCCATCGTAGGAGATGTTCCTAGTAAGTTCCTCTACACTTACTTCTTTGTCAGGCTCAAAGTTTGAGTCAGAAACTACACGAATGTCGCCAAATCGCACATTTCTGTTTTGAGTGAAAGCGAAATCTTTATGCATCCTTCTGTTGATGTAAATACTTCTCTTCATAAATAAGGTACTTTGTTTCAACCTCATGTTTGATTTTAATGCATTAAAATGTTTTTAAATATAATTAAAATATGGTTATTTTCATATGTTTAAGGCAACTTCTTATGATAAAGAGATCCACTACACATCTAGAAAATAACTGCCCGCTACATACACACTGAGTGATATTATTCTTAAATGGATATATTAGCAAAGCTGCGCAAAATACAAGCCTCTACAGACAGTCTAACTTAACATTAAACAGTGTTATCTACTCGAACGTTGTTAACTCCTCCTACATGCACTTACTTCGATGAACAATTTATTAGGCACTTCACAAGACAGAAGCTGTTATGTATTAAGCTTATGAATATTGTTATTGAACGGACGGAGAAAAGGCATTATTGATGGTATAATATGACCTACACAGTACTAAAATAGTCTGAAACAAACAAAGAAAATAGAACGGTCATTAATAACATAAGAGAAAGAATATTTAAAAGAAGAATGACGTTTTGGGAAGTGAAAAAACTGCAAAGCAAAGAATGAAAAGTTGAAGTAAAAAGAGGAAGATGGAGATTAAAACAAAGAAAGTAGAGGTTAGAAGTGCGAAGGAAGAATAGACGAAGTAAAAGTAGGAGGAAGGAAGATTAAAGTATATCTCAGACAATGGGAAATATCGAAAGTAGTTTTCCTGTGATAAATCAACCATTGCCACAACCTTTAAACAATCAACAGTAAAAGAATTGCGTAATTTAAATATGTTTCCCAGGAGTTTTCTAGACAGTGCAGCCGTGAAGCGAACTTGTATTTTGTGGGCTGAGCCGTCTTGACGGCAGAATGGTCAAGCATTTCTGGGCACTCAAAGACCTCACTTTGTAAGTCGTTTTAATAAGCCAGTGACAAGCAGAAAGCTGGAAAAATAGAACCTGGTTTTTATAAAAGTACAGTCTACAATATTCATAATCTATTTTAAATGTTAATGTGTGTAATATTCGAGCCCAGTACAACCCAACGCAATTCGATTTAACCTAAATCCATAAAACAGCTATATATTCTGTTCGTATTTGCAATAAAAACAAATATTTGTAATCTACATTATGCGAAATTTAAAACGCATTAAAATACTAAATTTATAACGGAATACAAATGTCTCACTTGTCAAGTGATATCTGCTCCATCTCATTTCGTAGCACGACTGACGTTTTGGCATGGGAGATACCACTATCAAGTAACAGAGAATGGAAACTTCTTTGTAAGTTACCGTGATAATTATAATGGATTGGATTACTTATGATATATATCTTCACAGTTTCTAAATATAGCTAGCCTTAGTGTAATGAGCAGTTTAATGTATATGTCATTTAAAACGAATGCCAATGCTCAGTCCCTTGAAAGTGTCTCTAAGTCTCTTAACACTTCTACATAGATAATATACGTAAATTGTTCACGAGAGAGTGCGACAGGAATGTACAGAAGAGAAGAGAGCGTAATTATAGGTAGAAATAGACCAAGTATGGCAGCAATGAATAAAATTTATTTTGAGAACTTAAAAGTTTTGCGTTTCGAGGTAGTTGACAGATCCGTAAAACGAGGCGTGACATTAGATACTGCGGAAAACAAAGACGAATTATATCCCCATCAGATGAAACCAATTCTAGTTGTAATGAGAATATTTTCTATATTTCCAGTTGAATTGTCGTCAGGTAGGTAAAACGCTAGAAGTATTTATTTGTGATATTGCATTGTGTTCAGAACCAAATTTTGTGTGATCAAGTAGATGTTGCTTCACTCCAAAAGTGTCTACTTTCAGCACATTTTAAACACAAAAAGTTTTCTATATATTTTCTCCATCAGCTTTCTCTTAACTAACAAACTTCATGGAGCAGAGTCCTTCTTGATAAGCAAATAGTCGCTCAGTTAGTCAAGAAATCAGAATTTTCATTATCCTGTTCACCAAAGCCCGACACTATTCTCTATCTTTACACGACGAATCAAGTTTAAACCCTCCTTTAATATCCACTTTAATATTATCTTCTCACCTACGCCTATGTCTCCCAATGAAAATGTTTAGTTCCCTTTTCAGATTAAAATTTTTAAAGTATTTCTTACCTTTCGAAAGTTTCCACCTACACAAAGCACAAATTTTGAAGCTCTTTATGTAATTTTTTCCCTTTCTTCATCTCACATTCTAACGTTCTCCTCTGCGTCATCTTCTCATAATTCTCAACATATGTTCATAATTTTTTTGAGCAACCAAATTAATGATAATTCAATTGAAATCCTGATTTAAACGTGATAACTCAACAGCTACAGGAGCCAACCACAGCAGTAATGATAATAATGGAATATTAATATAGGATGTTTTCCTTGAGTGTATATAGTTATGTATTATTAATATTAAAATACATAAAGTAATTACATGTATTTTATGTTAACTTATACATTATAAGAAATTTCCCGTTGTAAGAAATTGCAATTTTAGTTTTAAAAACAACGATTCTAGAATTAAAGACTGATTATTTGACCCCATCGTCAGAATACTTTCATTTCAAAATCTGTGTAGGTGTATGTTGTGTATAAAGGAATCTTCTCATTTTCCTTTAGGTAACTTTAGATTCATACATTTTTACCAGTAGAAGTAAGTTAGGAACTGAGACCTTTTCTAATTGAAATGTTAAGTTTCACTTACAGGTTCTTTGTAAATTTATGTATTTCAGAAGTTCCAAGATTTCGTTTGATTTCTCCTATCATGGCCTATTCTGTGTGTTTCTACGCGGTAACCATGATTTCAACGTACTTCAATGTGTGTAACATCGCAAGTGCATTGCTCTTTAAGAAGAATAACCTCCTATTTTCAACAGTTCTGTTGTCTATTATAATTTCCGTGTTTATGTGTTGCTATATGCCACTGTTGTGTTGGGTAGACATCAAAGGTACTGTACAATACATGAAGAAGTGGATGAAATTTCAGGTAAAATTTCTGCATTTATTTTTCCTTTTGGACTTTAATTTAACAGTTCTCATAAAACGTATCTACACCTGGGCTTGTTATGGTTTTCCATAAACAGAGTAGAGTATTTGTATCTGCTTTCTTATGCAATGTTGTGTGTTCTGTGGCATCTGTTTTGAATCAATTGAATATAGGAATTCAATATGTTATAATTTATTGTTCTTATACAAACTTTTATTGTGACAGAGACACACACAAGTACGTAGGTCTATACAGAGTTTTGGGATGGACCAATACAACTTAACTTTCAGTCCTAAAAGCTATCATTCTTGTTTTTTCTATGTACGTAATCTCAAAGAAAATTCACCATCAACTATTATAAGGAATGGGCCTATTGACCCGTTCCGGGGCAGTCGCCCAGGCAACTTGTCCTTATTAGTCTTGTAGGCTGCATTTGAGTAGTGAGTGAAACGCCCACTGCCTCTGTTAGGGTCATCTAGTAGTGTATCTGGAGAGACTTGTGTGAGAAAAGGCCGCTGAATTTTGCTTACGAAATATCTCGTATCATGTTCGTAAGGTTTAAATGAAAATTGGAAAGCAAAAATTAGTTTAATACAGATCATGTGTTTGCGTGCCGGGTCGTATGTAGATGGTCGAAGAATCAAGCTATATTGAGATTAAATCTTCTCTGTTTCTTGCAGCCATAAATGTGTCATAAATTATTGTTGTTGTTGAAACTATTTGTATTCGTCTTTCAGATATTAATTGTTACTTCAGTATAGTTTATATAACTTTAAAAATGTCGGATATAACCTCATAGATGATCGCCGAACCCAGGTTGCAAGTTGACACATCGAAAAAATAGTTTACATACAATGTTTAAATATTTTTATACGCTTCATAAAAATGTCACGTTATCCATTAGTTATAGGAATCAAAGTTTAAGATACCTGTACATGATTTGCATAGTTTTTAGCGGATTGTTGGAAAATAAAAGTTCAGGAGTTGGCATTACCTCCATTCCCGTAGCGTACAGAGGAAGTTAAGTAAAAAAAGCAGATACAACACATACGAGGTGAGATCGGAAAGTTTCAAGACTGTGTCAATACAGGGCGAACCGGATGTAGTACGAACTTCTGCCGCTAGGGGGTGCGGCCTACATTCATAGTGAATCAGTGTGCCAGCTGGCATCATCGAATTAGCATTTGTTTCTTAGTTACGGGCGTTTTGGTAGTGCATTACACCGACCCTCCTGCGATTTCGGAATGGCGGATTTTCATGAACAAAGAGTGTGCATCAAATTTTGTCAAAGACTCGCCAAAACGGCTACGGAAACCTATGAAATGCTAAAGCAAGCATTTGGGGAGTCCGCAATGGGTCGTGCACAAACGTTTGTGTGGCATTCACGTTTTAAAAATGGCCGAAACTCTGTCGATGATGACGAGCGTTCTGGACGACCATCTTCGAGCACAACGCCCGAAAATGTTACGAAGATTCGGCAGGTCATTCACGAAGATCGACGTCGTACCATCAACGACTTGTGCGACATTGTTGGGATAGGCTATGGGACCTGTCAGCTGATTCTAAAGGAAGAACTCCACATGCGACGCATCATGACAACGCGCCAGCGCACACCGCCCTCAAAGTTTGGCAGTTTTTGGCCTCAAACACCATGGTCGTCATCCCGCATCCTCCTTATTCGCCGTGTGACTTCTTCCTCTTCCCAAAGATGAAAATTCAGATAAAGGGAAGGAGATTTGAGACGATAGAAGAGATTCAGGCAGAATCGCAGATGGTGCTTGACAGGCTGACAAAGAAAGTTTTCCAGGGATGCTTCCAGGCTTGGCAGCGGCGCTGGGATCGTTGTGTTCACTCCCAGGGGAACTACTTCGAGGGTGATGGATGAATTTAATACCTGAGATAAGTGTACGGGTTTTTATAGGCGCAGTCTTGAAACTTTCCGATCGCACTTCGTATACACCAGGCCCGTACAACACAGTTATATTACAAAACTACTTTCTTCATTGAAAAAATTAAAGCACAATCAAGTGATTTAATTTGGGATGACAGTTGCAGTGAATTAAGTCACGATTCTGAAGGTTGAAATTTTAAGTCCGGCCGGCTTAATGGCCACATAAAGTCATTCAATATTTACACTATATGAAGCTGTGCACTGGTTGAGTCGTTAAGTTCGGAAATGCTTCTGAATCAACACCCATCCATTCAGTTCTCAACATATAAACCAAGGTCAGTCCATTTAAAAGTTTTTTATAACTAGGTAAGAATTAAAAAATAACGATTATTCTATGGGGCAAAACCTTGAGAACCTAATTGTTACTCAGATATTAAGGAAATTCCATGGCTGAAGCAAATTGTTTTCTGGACATTATCCATCGTCCAAGATTTAATAAAATAAATAAAAACTACGACGTTTTGGAGATGGGAATCTATCATCGGATATAGGGAATAGCTCTATCGATTGGGCCCAACTGAGTAGGTTTTGTAAGACTTGAGGTTCACACAGCGGTGAGTATGAAGATTTCTGTCTTCTGGGTTGTTGCGCTGTGTAGTCTGGTAGATGTTAACCAACGTTTCAGATGTCATACTGCCTCCGTCATCAGGGCGATGAGTATGAAGATTTCTGTCTCCTGGGTTGTTGCGCTGTGTAGTCTGGTCGATGTTAACCAACGTTTCAGAGGTCATACTGCCTCTGAAACGTTGGTGAACATCGACCAGACTACACAGAAAACGGATATCTTCTGAGTAGGTTTTACCTGAAAACGGAGATAGACTCCCAAACCAGAAACGTTTCGGTTTTTATTGATTTTATTTAATCTTGGACTATGGATAATGTCCAGAAGAAAAAAATTGCTTCAACAATGCACCATTTACACAAACTTTCAGACTTGAAATTCCATGTCATTTGTGAAATTTGAAAGTTCATTAATGTGTTCACAACAGCCAGAAGGCAGTCCCTGTACTGAGCCACACAAATTCACTTCCCACCGCCACATCTTTGTGGCTTAAGAAGCACTGTCCTAAACAACATTTCGTATACCTCATTAATCATACTCATGCCCAATCTAGAATTAAATAGCTTCTACAGACGATGCAGAATAGTCTTGGAGACTGTGATTCTTCTTTATTCTGCATTTTGCCTTGTAACAAGTCTTCCCGAAATTAAAGTAAATTCAGTATCGTGACAGCCAATAGGTGTGGCTTGGACAGTGATATTAGAGAAGACACTGGTATTTAATAAAGATAATTAATTTAAATGGCAATGTATATTATACGCCTACGTATTCTGCTGCAAATCCACATCATCATTGGCTCTACAGCCCTGTGTGTGGCCTGGCCTTCTTCAAGAGCTTCCTCCATTCTTTCTCATTTGCAGACAATCGGTTTGCCAGTTCGCCGTGAATGAGTCCATCCGGCAGTTTCTTTATTTAATTTCGTGACAAGTTGCTTTTTACAGGGTGGGGTTATCAACCCCACGCCCAACCCCCAACCTGGAGGACCTAACCTCCGTATTTAGAGCCCCCGGAGGTAGGGTGGCCCAGCTATACACCCAGGCACTGGAGAGCTCGGGTACCCCGGGGGTGCCAGTCTCCGTACCCACTGATGTGGGTCCCTGAGTGGGCTGCCAATCCACAGTCTTTATTAAACGTTATTTACCTTCGGCGTAATATATTCACAGGAATAAGTATAGAAATGTTTCTTCCATCTGTTCCGTCATCTGAAATGTGAATTAACTATTTGTTGTTGTTTCTGACTCAGGAAATATTCCTCAGTGTTACCAAGCAACATTTGACACTGGCCCTCAGAAGACGATGTTTCATATACGCTGCTATCTCCGTCCTCTTGGGGACTGTGTTATCGTTCTTCGGGTGCTACATGCCGGGTGCAAAGTTTTGTGGATTTCCATTGTATTACATCTTTTTGACGCTGACCACATGTTTGGAATCTTACTGGATAATTGGATTTAATGCTCTTGCCATAGCTGGCTGCTCCCTCGCTAAAAGATTTAAGGTATGAAACAAAATTTCGTTGAAGTAGCTAGATATGTGCTGTACTTCCAGTACAATATTAAATTTGAAATTTGCTGATCATTGTTTGGATGGTGAGACTCGGGATCGCCTTAGCTTAAACGAAGAACGCCTTATGGACATGATCTGTTTGTCTGTTTGTCTATCTGTAACTTGAAAGTTGCGCGAGCGCAATAGACGTCCTATTATCCGGGTCGCGGATTAACCGGGGACTATCCATTTCAAATAAAAATTAAATTAGAAAATCTCTTACAAATTTTACAGCTTTAAAAATAAAGTAATTATACGATTACACATGACTTAATATATTAATATAAATCAATTGTTGAAATCTTAAGTTTACTGACAATATAACGTTATTACTATCAGTTGGAATCCTTTTTTAAAACATTAATTGGTATGTAATGTATTAAATGTTATATAAAAACTTTCTTTTATTAGTAAATCTTTAAACATATAAGTAGTATATGTCTTTGAATAAAGTTGCCTATTTGTTGCATTTGTGTCTTTCACTTTCATTTTTGCTCATTATCTGGGTTTTCAATTATCTGCGAAAATTTATTTCCCAATCAACCCGTATAATGGGGAGTCTACTGTATTCGAAAGTAATCGTGACAGATCGGAATATTTCGTACGTTTCCGATATAAGAAACCGATGTGATTTAATTGAATTGAATACAATTGACTAGGCTAGTGATCTACTGAGTAGCGTACTAGTTAATTTGTCAAAAGATTCCTTGTTCCATAACAACAATTTAAAAAATAATCAAAATGAAAATGTTAACAACTGTTAGTACATTAACCTGAAGATGGCATAGAGTTAATTCCCCAAACGTCTTGTATTTCAGTGTAACAGAGGAAATGCGTTATTTCCAGTCTAACGCCCTGAAGGTATCGACAACACTTTTGATTTTACTAGGTCGATCTTATTATAGCTCGACGGATAACAGCCATTGGGATAATTTGTACCAGACTACTATAATTCTCAAAAATGGACAAAGAATATTTAAAGAGTAATTGAGCCTACCACGGTTCAGGTAATTAGTCGTTTCGTCTCAAATAAGGAAAGTATTAAAGTCCAAGACACTTCTAATTATTTCTTACATTTTAAATAAATACTGTAATTACCTGTTACAGTGGTCGCTAGGTCTGAGGCGTTGTTTTTGACAACTTGAACACTGGGTTCGCATCTCACTCGAGGCACAGATTTGTGTCCGCGTTTTTCGGTATTGTGTTTTATGTATGGTAGGGATCTTGCTATGGTCCGAGCCCCGTAAAATGAGTCGTACCAAACATCTTACACGATTCATAATTATAAAATTAATGTGGAATGGGAATCGACTGTAAGGCCTGATCAGAAAATGTCAGAACTATTTTTATAACTTTTAAATGAAAATTTGTTCTAATATTCTTGTATTGTACACAGAATGATCTAAGGCAGACCGGTCCCTCAGCAAAGATGATTGAAGAATATAGGATCCTCCGGCTTCGACTGAGTCGATTAGTCTCAGATGCAGGTATATACTAGTCAGAATCTTAGATTGTATTCCGACAAAGCTAGCATCTAATTGATGAAAGACTCTCGGGTTACAAGCTGCGTCAGGTGGATAAATAGTGAATAAACCATATCTTCTCCCAACGGCTTGTAACCCGAGTCTTTCATCAACTTGCAGCTGATTGTCAACGAAAAATCAGATATGTCATGGTCTGCCTGTTATTTTACCTCAAACGGTCGCTTGTGCGACCGGGGACACGTTCAGAATCGTAGGTCATGACATGTTCACGCGATATCAGTTCAGGTTGTGGGCATCTTCATCCTTGGACCGTGTAATGTTCTGATTGCATGTCAACGTTTAGGAGTAACAACCTGCATAGAGCTTCAGGGTAGCGGAATAGTCCAGAAGACCACAGTTTAAATACGGTCAGAATTAACTACGTATTATCTACGATTTTGCTATTAGAGTTATAAAAGTTTGTAAATAGCATGAGGCTAAGAGTTTGTGGCTGGCAGCCCTTACGATTTTTAAGAACTATTTTAGCCGTGGAACTGAACTTTTCAAAGCGGCCCTGACAGGTTATCTGGGCACTAATAACAGGACAAACTCTCAAGAAATTTGTTTCATCGAATATTTTTCTAGATCAATACTTATTTTAATAGTAACATCGCCTTTCAAGGGTTTAAAACCAGTCCCAAATATTTTGACCTTACTTTGTACATATATTAAATCTGAGAAAGTACATATTTAAATGTATATACTACGAGTACATTTTTGGTCAAGAATGAATGCATCCCGTAAATGTATATTTCGCTTTTCATGCCATCTGGCAAAGTAAAAGTCCGTAATTGGACGGTATTGTTAACGATCATAAACAGTTTGTTTTATATTTTCTATAGGCAGATTAAAAACAAATTAATGGCGTGAATCTTCCACTGCAGCGTACCAATAGAGACATGCACATTGGCATTAACTCTCTCTCTCGGATCTATTTTACCTCCAATTAACTAGTTTGTTGTATTACTTTCGGCAGCATTAACTGGAGGCTTAAGAAGGCGTTATTAATTATTACTCAACAGTGCTACCACCCTAACTTGGCAACACGTCCTAATTTGCGTTCGGAAGGCACCCTGAGTACTGGTGGTAACAATGTTTATAGTGGTTTTCCTCAGTTACCCAGGACAAATGAAGTTGATATTGTATTGCTGAATGATGTGTTCGGAAGAATTGGGGAAGCAAAAAACTGTTTCAAATTGTGTGCCGTATAAAATCTGACGGCTTGAATAACACAGCAGGTATCAAGTATGCACATCCTGCCCGATGGTTTGAAACCAGAGAGCGCACTTCATCTTTTCAGGTGGTGTGATGGGAAAGGTCATGATAGTGAACGTCATCTCGTTTGGCTGCCTAGCTTCAATGTCTCTGTACACTTCTTTGTCCATGGACAGCGAAGAAAGAAAAATAGAAAAGATTGGAATGGGCACATTAGCTGCAACCGGAATCTTACATCTGTACAGCCTCTGCAACGCTGCGAGCAAGGCGACATACTCCGTAAGTATATCTTCACTTTTCAACTGTTCCAGTTCTGGGATTTAATGATCTCTGGACCCGACGTAAGAAGCTCAGCTAGAGCGTAAGAATATAGGTTGTAATAAATCATTCTTTTGTAAGATTTTATTTTCGCACTGCATAGTATGAAGATGGCTGTCTTCTGGGTTGTTGCACCCTTACTCTGGTAGAAGTTTGTCGACATTTCAGAAATGCTTTCTGGCCTCATCATATTTGGGCGATCTATGCGACTGCACGGTGCAACAACGCAGAAAATATCTATCTTTAGTTATTCCATTGAACTCCATAAGTCGAAACGTGTAGTCGCAAACGCGTAGTCGGTGTACGTACCAATATGTCCACCCGTGGTGTCTAGTGGCAGGTGATTTACTCCCAAGAAGAGCAACTGGCAATGCGCTTGGCAAACATTACTGCTTCGAATCGGTCAGCTCCGAACGAGCATTCGAGGAATCATCGAATCCCATCCGAACCAATGTCATACCTACTCCTTATAATATAACCTGCCCGTTTCTTAGTTGAAATTATGAGCAAGTTTGCATTGAAAATTCAGTTATTATTATGTAATGATAAGCTAAAATACAAGAAATGCTTTAGTATCTTTATCTGTGTATTTTTGAGAAAATTGGGCATCTTTACTATTTTAAGAGATGAATATATAACGTAGAGACACAACTCAAATTTATATAGGAAATTGAAAATAAACTTCATACGTACTTTTAATACATGGGTGTCACTAAATTCTTGGAATACGTTCATCGCCTGTGGTTTTAAATAAAAACCTACGTTTCGGAAACTAGATCTGCTTCCGTCCTCAGGTTAAAAAAGGAGAGAGGAGTACCTACTCAGTTGGATCCGATAGAAAGAGCCAATATCAGTCACTGGATCCCGATTATAGCATAACATCTTCAGTACCCTTAGCAACTGACTTCTAATACATGCCATTTCTGAAATAATAATTAATTTTAAGATTTCTGTCTTCTGGGTTGTTGCCCCGTGTAGTGTGGCAGATGTTTACCAATGTTTCAGAGGTCATACTATACGGCGCAACAACCCAGAAGACAAAAATCTTCATACTCACTACTGTGAAAACCTCAAATCATAAATAATTTATTTTCTCGCATGATTCCGCTTCGAAAACACAGGGCTTCCAAAAACGATGTATGCACAATATAATGCGGAATATTAACCGTTTGTATACAGAGCTTTTTGGGAACACCTGTCTATGTTGAAGAGGACTTCAATTGCACAGCACACAAACTGTTAATCAGGAAAATATAAAAAAAATTATTCAGGATAAAGAGAAGAAAATTTTGTACTGATTTGTATTAAATTAGGCCTTCTTATATTGCAGTGTTTCTAAAGGATGTCTTATCGAGCCCCAAGCAAACATAACGTTTCTGCTGTTAGTTGTTATTATCATTCCACCCGTCAGAAATGCAGGTACAATTTCGTATGTAAGAGTTTTCCTCTGTAGGATTAGAGGTTTTCACGGCGGTGAGTTTGAAGATGGCTGTCTTCTGGATTGTTGCGCCGTGTATTCTGGTAGAAATTTGCCGACATTTCAGAGGTCATTGTGACTCCATCATCAGGGCGATGAGTTACCTTCTACCAGACTACACGGCTCAAAGAGCCAGAAGACAGCTATCTTCAGTTTTCCTCAAAATTCAAGAAAAAAAATAGATCCTCGGTGTTTCTCTTAGATAAGCAGTGCACTCAGAAACTTTAAATAGACATGCGCCTTCGTATCAGCCGTCCAGTACCAAGTGAAACACCGCATTATGTTGAAACCTATGCCACATAAAACAATACACAAAAAGCAACATCCTCATTCGTTATATGGAAGGACATCTGAGAAATGCAGAAGACTGTTTTATACATTTTATATATGCAGATTATTTTAATAAAATTAAATATTTTCTTAATTTTATTGTCCCATTCGTATTTTATACATAGAACCGGAACATACAATCTTAGAATAAATGATGGTTTGTAATTTGTCGGAAGAGAGGACGTCATATAATGCTCATACATAAAGAAAGTTTTGTGTAAATTGTATATAAAGTTGATTAACATTGCCAAGCAGATTCAAATAAGATCCCTAAAGAGTTTAATATCAACATGTAAGAAAGTATTATTGTTATGGCTTGTCCTTAACTTTTAAAAGCTTGGAGTGCAATGTAGGAAAACTTCGTCTTTCGGGTGTAGGACCCTTCAGATTTTGGTGGTTTTCAATCTGCTATCGCTCACCTCTCATGACTGATTTGCCCGGCTGTTTGTCAAGACGTGGTGGTCCTTGCTCAGGTGCAATGAGTTTTGTGCCCTCAGGGAATAACACTGCCGAGTTGTGATACTAACGTACAGACAAAGATTAAGTATATTTTAAGATGACTCCTATTCAGATTCTTTCAAATACTTTGGTGCAGTGAAAATGTATTGTAGTGTTGTTGTTATAGCTACACCATAGTGCTATAAATCTCCGGTGTTGTTTTCTGCGCGTCTCGAATATTGGGTACGCACAGCAAATGTTTTTCATTTGTCTAGTAGTTGCGGTCCAGAATGTTGCAATGAAGTACGTTGCTTCTGAGGAAGTTCCCCACTACTTACCCCTACATTCCTCTAACACGCCGACCAGTGGTTAGGAAGAATAAGTTAAACTACGGTTGGAATATCCATGAAACATATTTCCATTACGAAATAATCATTGGTTTTGACTGAGAAAGGTGCTATCGAAACCAAAACCTAACTCAAATCCCTTTCTTGTATATAAACCGGATTAAGGCCCAAAAGTCAATCTATACTCATGTTGGTAAAGCTGTCCGTAATATAACTCAGAACGAGCTGTTGCAAATCGTTTTGGCAAACACTACTCTTATAATCTTCATGGTGAATGTCTTTGGGAATCTTAATTGTACACATTGGCAATAAGTGGTGGCTGGGAGGTAGAGTATCATATTAGACGAAAAGAGAAGCTGATTAGATACAACGGGGTTGAGGAAAAGAAGTGACAGAATTTTTTTATGGAACACGCGGCTAGGAGAGATGTGATACAAATGTCTTTTTTACAACGTGTTTAGTATACCAGGTAATGAAATAATGATACTGAGATCATTTACGTGGGAGAACACACGGCTGATCTATCTGTCCAAACAGGTCCTTTGCCTCCTACTCACCATCCACTGAGGTATTTATAAAAGTCATTCCTAGACCCTTCAAGTCCCCTGAAAATAGTAAAAGCATTGTGTTCCCAAACGGAAAATCAGCATTCTATCATCCACTGAAGTCGATGTTATACAATACTAATGTAAATGTTTATATTTAAAAGTGAAAGCAGTAATACAGTCCCGTTACACGCCCTGTAGGAGCTTGGGCGGAGATTTCATAGCTCTTGCTCATTCTTTACCTCGGCACTAGATGAGGGTTGAATAGTCAGTGACGCCCCGACTGCGCTTTACCCCGGGAAAAGACCCGGGTACTCACTGGATAGGCTGGGTAGGCCCCAGAGCCTGTCTGGAAGCAGAGGCTAGAGGAAATATCCCGTCGGGGATCGAACCCCCTTCGTCCAGTCCATAGCCAGTCACTGTACATACTGAGCTACCCGGTTACGTTTGGGCGAAATCAACTACGGGTTACGTGATCACCTTTTCACCAAATTAAGATTTTCGACTATGACTTCCTATTATCATTCAGTATAATATTTGAAGATAATCGTAATTCAGTTTATACACTCTTACATGTATGTATTATAATATTACAGGTTAAAACTATGATACAAGAAGAATTACAATTCATTAGAATTTCTTCAGAAAGTGATGCAGTTGGGAAAGCAGTAAGTACTTATTAAATTTAAACATATTTAATTAAATTAAAATTTGTAACTAAATGTGTCGTTTATGTTATGGATTTTATGGACTGAAGTAACGTATCACAATAGGTTTCTTCTTCTTACAAGGCGAAAAATACCTGGAGTGCCGCGTCTATGTGTCTGAAGATTAGAACAATTTCGAAAGCAAGAATTAAGTTTCTACCAACGAATGTTACAGAGTATCAACGTTGATGCTTGTCTTCTTGGCTGTAACGCAGTATTGATCTATATTTACGATGTGCCTATTTTATCTACCTCGTAAGTTCATGTATAAAAGTCATGGCGTAACCACCTAACATTTACACATTTTTATTCCTTTAACATTGATACTACCAACCGGAATTTCTATGTATGAGCCACTATAGCCACTTCTTTTACTCTGTGGATTGTGGTGGTGACAGACAGTCGAAAAATAGGAAGAGAATTTCTTCCTTTAATTCAGTTTCAGATCTAGCGCTTCATACAAGCCTATAATTTTTGGTAATTAAATTCACTAAAAAATTTAGATCAAGCCGATTGATTTCAGGTAATGCTTACTACAACGCAGTGTAGAATCACTCTGTCCATCTGGTATATATTAAAGTATGTAAAAGCGTACGTTTGCCTATTGTTTTGTAAAAATTTAGCCTCTAACATTAAGAGAAAAAACAGACTGAAGCTGTTTGAGAACAGGGTGTTGTAGAGAACATATGTACTTTAGACAAATAAAGTAGCACGAAATTAAAGAAAATTTAATAATGTTTACAGTCATAATTTTTACACTTCACAAAAAATTGTTAGGTTAATCAAATAATAACGAAGAGAAAAATGGGGTATGCAGCACACATGGCACGGATAAGAAGACATACATGATTTTGATCTCAATATAGAAATGGCATAGAACGCTTGAAAGACCCAATTGTAAATGATCCTTAATAAAACAATACATGGGGACTTGGACTGGATTTATCTTTTTATGATAAGGTCCAGTGACACACTCTTGTGAACACAGTAATTAACATTCAGGTTCTGTAAAAGGAGGCGAAATTTGTTACAAGATCAGAGGCTATTAACTTCGAATTAGATTATTAGTTTAGATATAGTTTTGTGTGTTTCAGGTGACCGCATTTCTCCAAACAATTCTCCTGAATCCACCGATAATATCGATGCTTGGTTTCGCTGATATTAATCGAGGATTGTTCACTGCGGTAAGACAATAATTTTAGAACATTTTCAGAGTTAATGGTAAATAACTACCAATATGGGTCCAAAATATCTACCAGCTGCACACATATTTTAAACGTCTATTTGTCTGAATAATACCAGTAATAAGTAAAAAATCTATGAGTTTAGGCGTACCGAAATCAGAAGATGGCTTCTGGGTTGCTGGGCCGTGTAGTCAGGTAGAAATTTACCGACGTTTCAGAGCTTCTTGCTGCCACCATCATCTCCCTGATGATGAAGGCAGCAGGGCCTTATGAAACATTGGTTAACGTCTACCAGACTTCATGGCGCTACAACCCAGAAGACAGCCATCTTCGGACTTACCGCCGTGAAAATCTCAAATCCAACTAATGCCATTAACTTGATCTTGGTATTATTTCTGATCTTGTATTTCATAACTCGCTACTCCAGAAGTCAAGCGCTTTTGGATTTTCTAGTGCTAATGTAAACTGATTTTGTAGTTACTTAACCGATAGACAATCTCGGGTTCGTATTTCTGGAATTCTATCATCGCCTTTTCTAATGCTCGCTGCCTTTCCACAGGGATCTCATCTGTAACCTCTGATTTGCAACCTATTCATTGATGACTTTTATAACTTTATTAATTACTCCAGGTATCTATTTTGGCTGATGATATCAAAATCTTTCATGTTATTAAATCTCCTAACAACTCTAAAGACCTGGGAATGTTTACTGATTCTAAACTTCAATTTCACAACCATGTTGTCTACGTGTTTTCCCAGTGCATTAAGTTGCTGTGTCCTGTTCACACATTAATCTTTTCACTGTCTTCTCTTGACCGCCTGTATATATTACGTTTTACTTTAGTTAGGTCAAAGATTGAGTACGCCACAGTCGTTTGGAATTCTATTACATCTAAAGATGCCAACAAACTGAAACGTATCCAGCTATAATTGTTTCTTCACTCATGTGCATTATAGGTATGGCAGCGCTTTACGGCATTTAAAACTCCAAACCATACGTAAGAGGAGGTATTGCAGTGATGCACTTTTCCGTATACAAGTTTTACCGTGGTTTTGAATACTGCCCTTCCCTTGTGGATATTGTCCGTCTTTGAATTCCTGCTCGGTATCTAACAAACTTTTGTGTTCAGTTACAGCCCTTCAATTGAAAACAGTCCTTCTGCTGGATACGCGTGAGCTGCTATTTTGTCTGCAGGGAATTCGATAAAATTAAAAGTAAAATTGCTTTCCTTATTCACATCATGCAAAACTGTGTTACTATCCTTATAATAGATATTAATTATCTTCTTCTTCTATGGATCTCCGGTCCGTATTCGATAAATGGCCTCCTCAATTCTCCTCTTCCATTCGGTCCTCTGTTAGGTCCGTCTGTCTAAGGTTGAGGTTTCGAAACATATTCATTTTTACGGCACAAGGTTGTTAGCCTTGCGACCAACCCCCAACCTGGAGGACCAGGGTACCTGTCTTACTGTCTTAGTCTGACCTCTCCCCCTTGACCAATCAAATTCAATATAAATTTATATATATTTTCCCTCTTCTCGCCCCCTCTTTTTACCATAAACTGTGTTATTATAATTATACAAATTCTTTGATTTAGTACCTGGTTTGATTTGTATATTTTCTTTTCCTTTTAATCTAATTGATTTAATTTATTTTAATTATTATTATTCCATCTGTTCACCACTTTGTAGGGTATTTACTTCTATGTACTCGAGAGAAACCGTGCCCCTGAGGTATATAGTGCAGTAGCTATTTCCGAAATACATTTTTTAATGTGTTTTACAAGTGTTGTACAGTTTTATTGTGAGGGATGACTACATATTTTACAAGAGCGTCTTTAGAATGATGTACGAAAATCCTAAAATGGCAGTTCCCTGATGTTGTGTTCGCCCGGGATGTTGGCCAAATATTTTCTGAGGGACTTGGAGACAGTTTCAGTTACTCCCATAATTATTGGGATTATTTTTGCTTTCACATTCTACATTCGCTGTTTTTCAATGAGAAGGTCCTTGTATTTCAAGCTACTATTATTACAAGAAAATTTCCCATGTGTATTAACGTCCTCTACACTCTTGTATTTTTTCAATAATCTCTTTGTTGTTACAATTTTATATTTATTTTTGTATTTTCTGTTCTTCTCTTCTGTGGTATCTGCAATTGGCCTTCTGGTTGTTGATGCAGCACAATAAATACATTTAATATTATATTTGGATACTTGGACGATCCGTTCTTCAAGTTCCTGAGCACTGCAGGTCCCAAATTTTCTTAGGCTTTGTCTATGGACATTCGGTAGGACTCCTAGGACGACGGTTCGGCCCGTCGCAAGGCCTCTACCTGTACACAGGACAGCACAACACAGAAAAACGCGGACAAACATCCATGGCTTGAGTGGGATTCGAACCCACGGTCCCAGCGACCAAGTGGCACAAGGCCCACGCCTCTGACCGCGCGGCCACTGCGGACCCCTTTTATTATTATTATTATTATTATTATTATTACTAATATTATTAATGGCATATGCGACTACAGATATGAGAACACTTTAGTTAAATTTCTTGATAACAATTTTCGTATTAACGTTTTAAAGGCAAATTAGTTGCTCATCCGTTTAGTCTGTCCTTAACATTAGGTCAAACAAATTCTCCGTTTATTGTCCTAATTATAAGTTCAGTCAGCCCGATGTGATTCTGCTGAAAATGTACAGGAGCATTGGCATCGTTATAAAGACTATGTTTTGGTTATTAACATTAGCTAAAGTTTATAATCAAAATAATTTTCCTCTTTTCTTGTATTACGTTTTTATTTTAAATTGTAGTTTGTTGTGTTCTAATTACTGTGCTTACCTGTAGTAGACTTTTTATTTGTTGTCAAGCACATTAATAAATGGATTGAATCAAACCACTGTTTCAGTATGCTTCTGCAACAGTGACTTACCTGGTTGTCCTTCTGCAGTTTGACTTGGGAGAGCGTGTGGACAAGTACGATATGAACATAGTTCAAAACTGTACAGGTGTATAAATTGTATAAACCTAAATACAGTATCTACCCAACTATATGAAGAAGTTTCAATACTTTTATTTTCATTCAAATCTGAGAAAGAAAAAATTATGTACGAAAAATTGTCAAAAGCGATATAAAGATATCTGGATGGAAAGTATGCCTTATCTATAAAATACTGCGATTTTGTCCACATGAAAATATTTCAAATCTCGTGATTTTTATTTAATTATAACTCCACAATATCTATGAAACAAATTTACACAATATACTAGTAGTAGCGTCTGAGTTGAAGATGTTGAGACTTTAATAGGACAAAATTTATTACAGTATTATCTTTGCATATTGCACTAATACAAAAATTATAATATTTCTTAACAACAAAGGCAAAAGTGGAAACAAATTCACGGCGACTGCCGGACACATCACAGATCGCCTCATTCCACACAAACGCCAAACGCGAACTCCACCACACCCCCACCATAGATGCTATCACATCCTTTTCAGCATTTCTTAGCATTTAAATTTGTTCTGCATTGCCCAGTAAAGGAGATAGGCATTGACTACTCTATTCGAATTGTACATGTGATTTTAGGCTTTCATTGTAGATCAGTGCTAACCTATTTGTTTCATAGCATTGTAGAGAGTAGAGCTTCGGTTTGCACTATTATGCTTTTCAGAGATAGTCAAGGCGAAAGGTCTTAAAGATCTGAAAATTTTCGGGAATACTGACATTACCCTGAAATAGAATCCACATAAAAATTCTGTAATGCGTGATACGATAATGGGACGTCACGTGAGGGTACATGTGAAGGGAAAAGAGAAAAGAAATACACTAAATATTTTATAACATGTATTGCATATGTCGTCATTTTACATCTAATTATCATCAGAAATTCTGAAAAGAGCAATATTTGTGTCATAAATAAAATGCAGGACTTCTGAGTCTAAATGTACAGCGACGTAGTAAGGACAAGTAGATGAGAGACTTACACGGAAATCATTCTATGGTGGTTGTTTTAAAGAACAATTTCGAAATCCATTTTAATAAATATTAATTTATTGTTAAATACTATTAGTGGCATCTCGCCTACACAAATATTAACTTCGTAGGATTGCAGAAATATATATAGGAGAGACCAGGGCAGAACTGGGTTCGGCTTTATTTCGTCTGCAATGTGTTACGATCTATCAGGACCGGGTGAAATACCATTAGCATACAGCACAGAGTCATGTCATGTCAGTCAGCGCCATTTTGTGATTAAATTTTCTAAAATATTCACCCATGCTGGATTTTTCTCCTACATTTTACAAATTTTTCCCAACTTGGAGTGAAGCTAAGACCTATTCATTGTTCATATTTACTTTGTTGAATGATGCATGTTACAAGATGTTTTCTTGAAAGCCTTAACACAATATTTGTATTTACGAGGTGCGATCGGAAGGTTTCTAGACTGCGCCTATAAAAACCCGTACACTTATCTCAGGTATTAAATTCATCCATCACCCTCGAAGTAGTTCCCCTGGGAGTGAACACAACGATTCCAGCGCCGCTGCCAAGCCTGGAAGCATCCCTGGAAATCTTTCTTTGTCAGCCTGTCAAGCACCATCTGCGATTCTGCCTGAATCTCTTCTATCGTCTCAAATCTCCTTCCCTTTAGCTGAATTGTCATCTTTGGGAAGAGGAAGAAGTCACACGGAGCTAAGGAGGGTGCGGGATGACGGCCATAGTGTTTGAGGCCAAAAACTACCGAACTTTGAGGGCGGTGTGCGCTGGCGCGTTGTCATGATGCGTCGCATGTGGAGTTCTTCCTTTAGAATCAGCTGACAGGTCCCATAGCCTATCCCAACAAGGTCGCACAAGTCGTTGATGGTACGACGACGATCTTCGTAACATTTTCGGGCGTTGTGCTCGAAGATGGTCGTCCAGAACGCTAGTCATCATCGACAGAGGTTCGGCCATTTTTAAAACGTGAATGCCACACAAAAGTTTGTGCACGACCCATTGCGGACTCCCCAAATGCTTGCTTTAGCATTTCATAGGTTTCCGTAGCCGTTTTGGCGAGTCTTTGGCAAAATTTAATGCACACGCCATTCCGAAATCGCAGGAGGGTCGATGTAATGCACTACCAAAACGCCCTTAACTAAGAAACAAATGCTAATTCGATGATGCCGGCTGGCATACTGATTCACTATGAATGTAGGCCGCACCCCCTAGCGGCAGAAGCTCGTACTACATCCGGTTCGCCCTATATTGACACAGTCTTGAAACTTTCCGATCGCACCTCGTATTTTCATTATGTCATTTTTGGTGGGAAAATCCTAATTTGAAAGAGTATACTCGGGGCAGGATGGTCTAGGGTAGAATGGAGTACCCAGAGAAAAGGATAAAATGACAAGTGCCTGTAATGTAGCGATGTCTATTCGCAGTCTATTGAACGGAGGATCCGGTTTTCGCCTTGCTTGAAATTGGGCCCAAAACTCATGTGGAGTTGTTGGTAGTCACGATGATGAAGAGATGCACATGTGTGCCGTCTGCATTAGGCCTAAGTAGATTTAAAATGCGTAAAGTTTCGACCTTTTACATTGTATACTAAATCATTTTTATATCCTACGTCATAATTATTAGATAATCTGTGTCTTCTTGCAACTTTTCAAACATAAATCAACCATATTCCGTCTTGCCCAGGGTACGAGGCAAAATGGGCCAAGGTACATTTTTGTAAAGAAATTAATATTAGAGAAACTGTAACTCTTAGAACTAAACTAATAACTCATTATAAATCTCAAATAGACAATAAATCCACACAAGGTTCCTCCATGTGTTTATCTTTATTATTTTCCCTTCCACACGCCTCCAAAAATTAAGTTCCTTGTTCTGCCCTGGGCTCCCCTATATCAAAATTAAGTAGCCCTATTTTTCTCATCCTGATCTTGTATTTTAAATCAAATTGTAGAATTATTACGGTGCTGCAAAGCGAACTTGTTGCTCGAAAAAAATTTAATAGCTAAAGCGCCCGGAAAATGCATCCCAAAAATATAATGAGCTGTCAGTTTCATGTGACTCAAGAAGCGGTCAACTCAGTGAACTCTGTGATGGACAATCAGGTATCGTAAAAACAGGCAACTCCTTGACTAGATGAGTGACCAACAATATTTAAAGGACTCTGTCCATAGAGCTATTAAAGAATGAGCTTGAAGAGTCTAAAATCTAGACATAGGCCCACGGGTTAAATGTCGTCTTATTGATTAGGTCAAACTTAAAAAAATATTCCGGAGAGGTAAGGATGTTTTTGTCGCTACAATAATGAACTACATTATAATTTATTAAATTAAAATACAGACTTATCGATAAACGTGCTTATGCTCGCAGGCCCACGTGTTCATGACGAGTGGATGCCCAAAACTCGCCGGAACTTGAAAAAGGATTTGCAGGTCCTACATTTCTGGAGAATTCTCGAGGAGATGAATACATAAATTATTTTCTGCACAGGGAATCGAATCCTGAGCGTTCTGTCCGTCGCTAGACACTTCATGATTTCTCTTGGATTATAAATATTAATTTCTTTCAAATTAATAGGGTCTTTGTCTAAAACGTGTAACATAATAAGGAAATGATTCGATCTATGTGAAATAGCGGCCATAAACACATTTACTCAAATTAATACTAACAGAGCAATTACCCAGTGTATGATCTTATCTTTCGAATAGTGTTGTTACTTCTCTGTTAAATTGAAAATATCAAACTATTGATTTAATACTGTTATTAATATAGAGTAACGCATATATATACTGATAGCAAATGTAAAGAACAAGTTTCAGCTATTAACGAAATTTCAGTAGAGAGAAACATGGTTTCAAAACCGAATCACATTCTACCAGCAGAAATATTTCATGTAGGTCTGCAAGACCCTTTGGCAATAATCTCAGAGAACAGGAAGAAGTTTTACGTTGGCAAATCAGAATTGAGCGCTCCAACCGGCATTTCGACAGATGCTGATGTTTCAAATGAGTTCTTTCATAATCAGCTTAAACCACTCTTTGTCGTTATGCGTTTTTTCGGGCTTCTTCCAATTAATTTGCCGTTTAGAGGTAAGTACAGTTATTATTGCATTATTGTATTGTATTGTATTGTAGTTGTAAACGACTGCTTTTTAAGATGTTTCCTAATATGAAAAATGGGTGTAATAAATATATTTCAATACAAATTTATTTATTTACTAAATTTTTTCGTGAATTAGAATCCGTAACGTTTTGGAGGTTAAAATTAACATTCCACAAATGCTTGACATTTTATGTATGACGAGACAAATTTCTGAGATAACTGGCTTTAATGACTGATGGCCTTGCTGGAAACAGAATGAATCCTGAATTATGCTACGCGACTGTGAACGTGTGGTGATATATTCACGCTGGCATTATCAGGGCAGCAGTTGTGAGTAGAACAGTCTTTTGTGTGAATAAATGTATATAAATGTAGTGGGCGCATAACTTTCCCCTGCACCATTAGCATTTCCTAATTTTTTGTGTTTCCAAAAAATTGACTCACAGTTATTAACTCCATGTTAAGCACAATATCTATCATAAAGGGACTTCGTGGTTGACGCTTGGCTTCATGGAATGCATGTTAAAATGAAGAAAATGTATTTCTGCGAAGGCCACACAATGTCATGATATATGAAGTTATTTCAATTTCGTTCTTGCACTATCCATGGATGGAGCTGTCTTGTATCCCAAATTTCGAATGGAGTCCCGTCAGGTGACATTGTTGGCCGGCCTGTCCTTTGTTTACGATTGATTCTGTTTACCTTTAAGAACTCGACAGTGCTCTTTGGCAGAGGGCTAAATGAGGAAGGTCTTTGCGTGTCTTCGTCTTCTAGTGGACTGGCAGTTTTCTTGGTGTTCTCCGCCCACCCGGTCCGTGATTTTGACGTAAATACGTCTATATTTTAGGGTCAGTGTCATTCAGCAAAAATGTTACGAAAAAGGGAAACGAAATAGTGCAACTTCATTGTTATGTTACCTAGGAAACGTCAAACTTCATTGTTATGTTACCTGGGAAAGGAAAAAGTGTAACTTCATTGTTATGTTACCTTGGAAACGTCATCTGTTTATCAACAAATAAACAACAATGGTTACCTAAATAGTTACCTTACCTTACATTACATTACCTTACCTTACCTTACATTACCTTACCTTACCTTACATTAC
>NW_019059883.1:0-10618 GCF_000696155.1 Zootermopsis nevadensis | reverse complement strand
TAGTTCCAGACCAGCCTCGAGTTTATCCTGTAATTGTCAAATGTTTTGATCGCAGCTTCACGGTTATAGAGAATATACATATTTCTATTACAGAAATCCCTTTTAAAATAATCATAAGTATATGCCTTATCCTTCAGCCTAAAATTAAGTAATATACTCTCCAAGGCTAAAACTGTAACTTTGTCTCAAACCATAGCCATTCATTCCAGCTCTAGTGCCTTAACTGATCTTCAAGTGTGAACTAGATATGTCCCCGTTTTCGTACAGGAATGGAACCTATTTCACATTATATACTGTCAGAAAGTCTAACCGTGAATGGATTTGGAATGTAAGCCCCGGAATCATTGTAACGGTCCCCATCTGTGAAATGGATTGTCTCATGACCCGCGCTTGGCTCTCTTTTCCGTGCCAAATAGACTTGGATTTTCACTGTTTATTGCAAATTAAACCTCTATTTTCCCGAATGGATCTCGGCCACCATCTTGAAAAGACGAAGAGGAGCCCTAGGTGGACCTCAGCTGCCTCTGTAGGAGCTGTTTTCCTTGCACTAGTTACTTCTTGGGAGGCTAACCTCTGCAGGATAATCAGTTTGCCCCAACTAGTCTTATATTACATCCCTGGCTACCATATCATGGCAGCATAGATGATTTTGGATCTCACCATCATGGTGTACAATCAGTTCACTATTCTTCGTTCAGTATCCATGTCTCTCAGAAAAGTGAATTTGTAGGTCCAAAAGGCCCTGTGAACTTTATTTGTGACTTCAACCAGTTGCGCACCACACTTCTCTTTCTTGGTGAGCTTCAGTCCAAGGTATTTGAGTTCAGTGCAGTTTTATAGTTTTACCAAAGAGAGTTGCTTCCTCAGACAGTTTGAATCTCTCTTTTTTGTAAAATATGTGCCTTTTGCTTGGGTTTATATGCCTGTCTCATCATCGTTGCACCAGTTCTCCGGCTGATTGTAGTATATCTTTGAGGAAATTTCCCCTTGAATGGGATTGCGATATCATCTGCATGTCCCACTGCACAATAATATTATTCATTGAGCTCTTCCAGCTCATCCACGACCAGACTTCACAGTAGGGCGGCAAAACTCTCTCCCGTCTGCGGGCAGCATCTGGTCGCAAAAACCAAATAGGTCTCGCGAGACAGTGTGGCTACTGCGTTGTACTCTGTGTGCAGATACGCATCTCATTGCACAGCCAACGATAATCCAGATTGGGCCAAGATGCCCACGAGAAAGATCATCACATTTGTTGGAGTGCAGTAAGGGTCATAAAACCGAACCCAATATCATCTACAGAAAATATAATTAGTCTGCACAAATGGCTTTACTATCCAATCCCAAAAGCCAGCCTAGACTAGGTATATCTCCTGTTGTCTCAGAAGAGGTCAAATTATTGCAACATAATCTTAAAACTTTGCATAACGTGTACTGTATTAGAATATAAAATAAGCAAACAAACGAACTATTAACACTATATAAAAGACACTAGTGCCGTAAGCGTTTCAACCTCGAAACAGAAAATAATAATTAAATTAACTTTTTAGACCTCACCATATATAGACACCTAAAAGAATTCCAATTCGGCATCTACAGGTAACCCACATTCTCAGATATCGTAATACACAAAACATCTAACCATTCCAACTCTCACAAACAAGCTGCATTCAATTTCCTTGTAAACAGATTGCACAAAATACCATTCTCCAAAAACGAATTCGGTAAAGAAACCATACAACAACCGTTACAAGTTTAATGATATAATAACTTATAACCTAATAAAAGCACCTAAACCCAATGTCAATGTTCCCCAACCACTAATAAGGTATGGCCCAGCTTTACATTTTTAATAATAGCATTATAACACTCACTAAAATATTCAAAAACACAAATGTAAAAGTAGCATACAAAGTTAACAATACCATAAAATTCAAATGCAGTTCAAGAAAACAAGATAGCAAATACAATTATACTGTTGTATATCAGTTAAAATGCGGAAGCTGCGAGCAGGTCTATATTGGCCAAACCTAGATTTAAAGAACACGTCCACGACATCAGATTCAATTTAACAAAATCGAAATATGCAGAACACATCCTCGAACACGGACACGAATACGGCCCCATACATGATATCATGGACATATTAAGAATAGCTTCAAAGCGTAAAATGCTAGATATTTTAAAAAAATTCCATATATACGAACGCAGTAAAAACAAAGCCATCATTAACGAACGAAACGCCCATAATTTTAACGTATTATTTGACCTAGAATTAAACATGAAAAAGTAAATTTTCAATAGTTGGCCACCCTCATTTCAAGCTTATATATACCCCACGCATTCCAAAACTGGCAGTAACACCCACGCTTCGTTGGAGTTCGCAGGTACGGACGACGCAACCACGGCTCGCCGCAGAACAGCTACGGCCACCGGACCATCGGATCAATAGCTAAGTGCAGAGTTTAACTCCTGTGAATACCAACATCCAGTGTAGTGTTACCTGATATTCTTTTGTAAAATACTCTACTGCATTATTGGTTTTCTAAACCGTTTTTAAACCATTTTGATTAAATGAATTAATTTCCCTGTGGCCACTGATGATGACCTCTTGAGGTTGAAATGCGTATGGCATACTGTCTTTTTTATGGTGTTAATAGTTTGTTTGTTTGCTTATTTTATATTGCAACATAGTTGAGCTCGGTCTTGTATGAACCTTTTACATCCTTGAGAGTCGTTGTGTACTTCATCTTTTGATATTTTGAAGGTCAGAATATGTATTTTCTACTTGCTCTTCAATTTGTTTTTACAATTTTTTGCATCTTTAATTCTTTTTGTGTATTAGTTTATTGGACTTTCGACAGTATGTTACCCTGATCATATGCACCAACTCTTACCTATGTTACGTAATTTTTGGAGAAAGTTATTTTCCTTATCGCTCAAGGGGTTTGCTGTCCTACTCTGATATCCACTTCTGCTATATTCGGAGATTACGATTAGCTCTATCGATTGGGGCCAAAAGAGTAGGTTTTACATGAAGACGGAGATAGACGCCGATTTACGAAATATCGTGGTTTTATTGGTTTTATTTAATCTCCGACGATAGATAATGTCCAGAAAACAATTTGCTTCAAATTTGCCTCTAATTTCAGGAGTCTCAACATTCGAGCTGTTTTCGTCAATCATGGCCTACTCCATGTGCATCTATGCTGTAACAACGGTTATAATCTGTTTCATCCTCGGAGATCTGTCGTCCGTGCTGTTTTCTGAGAAGATCGATTTCCTGACCACGATCTTCTACTCAATGCTAATTTTGATTTTGTTTACTTCCATAAGTTCACCTGTACTTCTATGGCTGGACGCCTCCAACTATGTTGATTACATCAACAAGTGGACTAAATTTCAGGTATGTAAATTAATTTTTGAAAGCAAATGGTAGATATTGTTGAAACCCGAAAAGAGATTAATTGAAAAAAGAAACTCACTGAATTACAGAAGAAACTTGCTTCTCTTTCAGATGCTGTTCCTCAAAGTCACTCATAATAGACTGTCATTGAACGTCAAGAAACGCTGCATTTTTAACGCCATCCGCTGCTCGATTATTGGGTTTTCAGCTATAACATTTCACTTCTTCATTCCATACCTTAGCATATGGCAAATTCCGGGCTTATTCTACACCATAACACTAGTTAACTGTTACTTAACACTTTGGATTATCACGTGCAGAACTCTATCAACAGCCGGAAAGTCTCTGTCCAGGAATTTTAAGGTCTGCTATAAGAAACTGACAGTTCAATTTACATATGTTCCCTTCTAACTCCAGGGTTCATATACAGTAAGTGCATTGAATTTTAATATCAAACCTTCTTATTATATCTTAAAACGTCGCCAGAAGGGAATTCAGTCTCTTTGCGAACGTTGAAGGTATGTGAAGATCGACGTCTTCCGTTTGACACTGATGAATAGATATGGATTAAATTTGATATTAAGGGCCTACATGAAACGTTATCGGGTGGAATTTCCTTTAGTGTGTAGGTATCCAGCAGTTCGTAACTTTTACTTTATGAGAAGTTCAAAAAGAATTTTGTCTAATTAAGAAGTATGGTTGATTCTACAAATTATAAGCTTTGGGTAATGAGCTAACAGGAGACTAAAGAAACGTGCACTAGCAAAAGTTCGGGGACGATAAAAATACATAAAATTATCTATTAAGCATAAGATTTAATAATTGACTTGCCTCAATCTCTTCTAATTAACAAACGAATCGAGCAAACTACAGTCTGATATAGGGCTCTGTATTTTCTAAAATTTTCCTTGACATATATTAATGACATCTTTCTTGTTTTCGTCTGATTCAATTATTTTATCAAAAAATGTAAGAACAACATAGATTCAGAGGGTGTACAGTATATGTTTAAACGTCCCTTAACATGGTTTTTGAAGAACGAATGCGCCAATTAATAAAAGATAAAGTCCACACCAAATTACACTCAAATTTGTCCATTGGTTCTAGAGTTGAATCCCGCGCACGGACGGACAGACGGTCATTCTTTCGTTTCTTGCAAGAAACGCGCAATAATTCAGTACTTAGCTGTGTTGTCTTAGATATGTTTAGCGCTGCAACAATGGAGTTATATTTGCTATAAATAAACTAGAAGGGCAATAGGATATTAAATATTCCAAATTACACAAATTATATACATACCTGAACAACAAAACTAATAAAAAAATTTTCACTCTTTTCGTATAATCCTAGGAAATTAATCCATGATGAACTGGCCTATCGTTAAAATTTATCATCTTGAAAACAAGAACAATCGATACGGCAGTTCAGAGAATTCCCGATTGTTTTCTTTGCACTTTGACATTCTGAGTTCTCTTAACAACTTTAGGATATTAATGACATACTCTCAAGAAACTGATCTCATTACTACTCAATTCACTTCATTTCCACTACAATTAATCACTTAGAAAGAACACAAGGCTATTTATAAATGCTATTTTTCTCTTCTGATCTACTGTTTCAATTGCTCATCAGAAACAAGATGTTGAGATAATAAGAATTTAAATATACGGCCTTAAATTCAAGTTTAAAATATTACAAAGTGTATAAGATGTGTAATATTTTATGTCACGGAGTCTCTTAATTTATCATTTATAGAGAAAAGTAATTTGTCCAAAAAACACAACGTATATTTTATACATTTAGCAAACAGCTTCATACGAAAAAGTTACAAATCAAGTTCTGTTGACGTCGTGTTTAGACAAGGAAAATAACGAAATTTAATTCTGCTCATGAGGTAGCGTCCACCCTATCTTCTTTCATTTTATCAAAAGATAATACTTTGTGAAGAGGAAAATTTTATAAATCTCGTCACTATGGAGTATCCGGCATTTACTGTATAATATGAAGATTTATAATTTGGTCCCCCTCTGCAGGAGGAACTGAGGCGGAAGCGTTACACAGCGCAGAGCATAGGGCGGTACAGAATCCTCTGGTTGCGACTCAGCCAACTGGTCTCCGGGTCAGGTATGCCGCTTTGCAGTACCGGTTATTGAACAAGGGACGCAACTATGGAATCTGATCTTAGAATAAAGTAGATAGATAAACTCATTACCAAGATCTTCATATCGTCAATTCCTTGTGTCTATAAAACAGATAATCTTCGTCTTCCACACGGCAACTTTCCAAAACTTATGGCCATCAAACCATCTGTATGATTTCATTATAACCGTACTAAATTTCCAGCCGTAACCTTCATCCAACATTTCTGTCCACTGTGTAAATCATGAATTTATGTGTTATATTTATTATTTACTGAGATCTGATAGGTTCAAACAAAGATGTCAGTGCATTTTTGACGTAAATACGTCTATAAGGATGGGTCATTCGGCAAAATTGTGTTACTAAAAAGTGTTACGAAAAAGGGAAACGAAAAATTGTAACTTCATTGTTATGTTACCTAGGAAAATTCATCTGTTAACTCATCATTTTTGTTACCTAGGAAACGTCATCTGTTTACTTAGCATTGTTGTTATCTATAAAACATTACATTACATTACATTACCTTACCTTACATTAAATTACATTACATTCATCTACCACTGACCCATTTTAAGCGTAACTAATTGAAGTTGAATAATCAATGTCTTAATCAAACTTATCTCAATTGTAAAGCATGTATAAAGGAAATATTTAGAAAAAAACCAATATATAAACTTCCTTTCCGTATAGACGAATTTACGCCAAATTCTCCGGAACCGTGGTTCCACTATCACTTTTTGAGTAGATAAGCTACTAGTAGCTTTTAAAGAGAGTTATTCTTGTAGGTCTATCACAGTTCTTTGAGTGGAGGATACAATATATTAAACCCAATGGTAACACGTATTTCAATCTTAACATGACCTTGAATGTAATTTTGTTCAGAAGAAATATTTCCAGTGACATCCATTAAAGACATTCAAGGATCAAGGTACATCCTTCAATGTTTATTTTTTAGGTGGCGCTATGGAAAAAACTTCTTGCTTGTTCTTTGCTGTTCATCTGTTCATAATCACCATGTCCTTGTATGGTTTCTTGTACGGGATTACTAGCGAAGCGGAAATACCTATTCAGTCAATTGGAATGGGTATCGGAACAGTGACTGGAGGATGTACGTTCTATGTCACCTGTAATGCTGCACACAAGGTTCATCTAAATGTAAGGCTATTGTAACATAAGGTTCTACTGCGTACTTAAATAACCTCAAGGCCTTGCAGCTGACACGCCCCAAATTACCGTTGTATTTGCCCAATAAGACGGCAATATCGTCGTTGTATGTGTGGTACTTGGATCTCACCCTAATCATTGACGTAACTCCATTAAATTTTGATTACGATGCACACCTCCTGGGGTTAGGCGATCTTGTTGGGCATAGTGGAACCAATTAATCTATAAAATATGGTGCAAATTACCGTTCTATTTGCCCAATATGACGGCAATATCGTCGTTGTATGTGTGGTACTTGGATCTCACCCTAATCATTGACGTAACTGCATTAAATTTTGATTACGTTGCACACCTCCTGGGGTTAGGCGATCTTGGTGGGCATAGTGGAACCAATTAATCTATAAAATATGGTGTCAGAGGCAATCTGTGTAAAAACCAACAGCAAAATTGCGTTTTTAGTCCGTTGTACGCTCTCAAGTTATGTTTCTAGTCTATATATCAATTTAGATATTTTAATGTTTCACTTATGTTTTGCTCCGTTACGTAGGTTAAAGTGGAAATAGAAGAAGAATTGCAGCTCATCATGTCGTCGAGAGAAAATCACGATGTCTTGATAGAGGTAAGAATATTTCAGAAACACGACATTCGCTGGCGCTAAAGGTGGGTCGGTTTTTCAAGGTGGTCCAGCCCGTGTTAATACCTTCTCGATCTCCTGTTGTGCGCTCACAGGAAGAAAAACGACAGAACACATTCCCGCAAGTTGGGCAGACGCAGATGACTGAGAAATGGAGGCAAAAAAATTTACTAATATTTGCATACAACCAGTCCCATTATGCACAGAAAGAAAATTTCTCTAATTCATTTATAGAACCTATTAACTATGTTTGTAGTGTTTCTTGAAACATATTTGTAAGTACTCTAAACAACACCGATACGTCACAATGAACTTTAGCTCTTTGGTGGGATAACGGTTTCGCAATGTTGGCAACCAAAGATCGAATCCTAGCCATGTCAAATTATTTTCCTTTTCTTATGCACCTTCCATGTTGTTGTTCTACACTATATAAATATTTATTGTACCAAAATTTTGTATTTCCCAAAAATCTATTACCATACGTCATTGTATGGCCTTATCACAAGTAGAGTTTATGTTGATCCCACACAATAAGTTTGTTTGCCAGCCATGTTTATTATTACTGTTTACAAGAAACTGATAATCACTATTTTAAAGCAATCGCCAATGGCATACCAAATTTCATCCAAAAACCATCTAGTGGTTGTCGAATTGAGTCATATGAAGTGACCAGCCCTATTTACGTTCATTTCATGTACATTGTGCAAATAAGCACAACAATGACATAAGCAAGTCGAAAATATGGGTTTTCTGAAATGTCGGACACTTTCCACGGAACTATACGCCACAATATCCGACAAAACAGTTATTTTAGAGTTAAAACTATGTTTAATATTTGTAAGGTCTTTTACAAATTTCAAATTAGAATTACTTCCAAGGCACCGCATCAATATGCAAATAACAGTACCTTAATGATGTTACGGAAAATAATCATTATTCAATCTTGACACCTAAAGAATATACAGATTGTCCTGCAATAGAATGTCCTTAACTTAACTACGTGTTCTTGGGATCAGTGTAAAGAGGTCTGTTACTTCAATTACACGAAGGGGTCAACTCTGCATCGACAATCAGTCTCGCTATTTCGAGTCACGGAAATAACGTGAGTAATTGAAAATGAATTTAGAGTTAGTCTGAACTTAATAATAAGAATAATGATAAATACAAGGTGACCTAAAATTAAATGGAAATAATATAAAAGTTACAAATTCAATAACATGCCCATTCTCATTTTCTTGGCAAACCGATGCAGATCGGACCCATGATTATTTGAACTTTTCGGCTTATAATTGTCCCGAGAGTAAAGCTTTGGGCATCCTGTTGTGGGGCATACTGTATACAAATAAGTGAGTCAAAAGTATTTTTACAATCTGTGTGTGCGTGTTTCAGGATCAAAAATAAGAAAAAATGTTCCTATGAACATGGGGACGCAAATCTTTCATTTTCGAAATAATAACCAAAAATAAGATTCAGTGAATGACTTTATATCAAAGTCAATCCAGCTTTCAGTAAAGATTTTCAATAAACGTTTGTGCAGAAATTGTTGACGACATGCTTATTGGTCCATACATGCTTTCATCACGTGTAAGAGGACCTTCATATCGGCGATTCTTAAGATGACACTTGCCACGTCTCCTAGAAGATTTACCACTAAATAAAAGAAAACAAATGTGGTTTATGCACGACAGGGCCCCAGCACACTTCTCCCGTCAAGTCAGAGAACATTTCAATGAACAGTTCCCTCAGCGACGGATTGGATTCGGTGGTCCAGTAGCATAGCCACCGAGGTCACCGGACCTGACTCCATTGGACTTTTATCTGTGGGGTCACTTGAAGTCCGTCGTTTAAGTAACACACGTAAACAATAAAGACGACCTATGGGAACGTGGGCGGAATGCATGCCAGATGATTCGAAGAAACCCTGTTGTGTACGAACGAATTCGTGAGTCTTGTGTACGTTGTAGTCGTGTATGTGTGGAGAATGGAGGAGCAACCTTTGAGCATCTGTTATAAATAAACATCTCTGTCCTTATACTTGGCAATAAAGGCATACATTGAAAATTATTTTTGGCTATTATTTTTAAAAATGTGCATTTGTAATCACGTATTCATAGGAACATTTTTTCTTACTTTTAATTCAGGAACTTGCAACAGAAAGTTAGTTAACATACTATTGAAACACTATGTATATGGCGAAATGTTGAGTTATTTAACTGTAAAGCAAGTGGTACATATAGTTACCACAATGCTCTAAAGCAGACACAATTCTCTCTCTCTCCAAACTCAAGAGCACACAGAAGCCTACATATAGTAAGTACACGTATACACTGCTAATTCCTTTCATTGCCAGTCTATAAACTCGCATCAAATTGCCATCAATATTTAAAAGACATTTTGATGTTAATTAAATGTACTGAATTTATATTATGTGGAGATGAAAAGTTCATATTTCCACTACTAAAGGCCTATTATTTCTCACGTATCGCAAGCGGAAATTTGCGTGTAAAATACAGAACTATGGACACGTAGGATACTAACAGTTGATCAAAATGGCGCTTGCATTTTACGCATCCGCTCTTTCCTTCAACCTGGCCTTCGATGATATCACTCATACTTAGCACTATAATGGTTTATATTCATTTACCACATACATTATTTGTTATAATACAAGTAACTCAATACCAAAACTTCTTGAACACGCATAATAATCCAGTAGCCTTTCTGCGAAGCTTATCACAACTTACGACTCTCTTATTCCTTACATATTTTTCCTCATTTCAGAGGCATTTAACTGTTGTTCATTGCAGGTGAACGCTTTCCTGAATACAATATCATCGCATCCCCCAGTGATATCAGTGGCTGGATTCTTCGATGTAAACAGGGAAATGCTCAGATCGGTAAGATTGAGACCGTCACATCAACTAAACTATAGTATCTGCGATATAATCACCCTTCAGTACACATTTTGAATTGTCTTGCTTTCGTCATATCCATTAATATATCACACTCCGCCGTTTTAAATAAAATAAAAAATACGGGCCTCGTATTTCTAACATCACGGCCAATAGTCCATGTAAAAACGATGGTCGCTCAAATGAGGAAACTCCCAAATTCTGCAAAACATTAAAATTGTGTGATGTTCAAAACAGCATGTCAGCGACACTAACCTGTCATATGAATCTATTCTACATTTTTAAACATAAATATTTAAGGTCAATTTTAATATTTATTTCCCATCTAAGTACAGGTCTCCCAAGAGGTCTCTGCCCTTCAGT
>NW_019059882.1:246030-269356 GCF_000696155.1 Zootermopsis nevadensis | reverse complement strand
ACACTTCACTTTCGGTATCTTAACTAACTGAATGATTCACTGTAAATGCCTGAGAAATGTAGTTACAAGTAAGAATTTTATCCTCAAAATATAACCAAAATATGCATTTAACTATAAATTTGGCCAGAACATAAAAATGACCTAAATATGCATTTACATCCAAAATAAACACAGTCTAATTGTGATTAGAATAACTCAATTAGTGTTTAATTCCATTGTAGAATGAAAATATAAGCCTCGACAAAAATATGACATGTCATGAACATCTGAGCCCTCGTTATAATAGTCACACTGCCTGGTTCATTCTTACTCGAATTATAAGTATTTCGGTAAAATATACAACTTATATGGAAACGACGGTAAAACATCAACACTGTATTCGTGAAGAAACTGAGTGGAGAGTAAATTCAAAGAATGCATGCTACAATTCAATTCAGAATCGTTCGTTTTCCTGTCATCAAACTAAAAACGCAAGTTTATGATATACAAACCTGTGGAACTTCGTCTCTCACTCCAGTGGAAGAACAAACAAGATTCTGACGAAAACAATTTAGACAGAGGAAGCTGGGGAAAATTAATAATGAGAAGCTTTAAAAATTATATTTTTTACTAAATATTATTAGGATGTTCCAGCAAAGAAGGATGGAGTGGGCAGGGCAAGTAGCACGCAAGGAGATGCGGGAACACTTATAACAGCGTATCGTAGACAGGAGAATAAAATATTAAATGGATCTTGAGTATGGCGGAATGGTATGGACTGTTTTCATATGACTAGTGAAGAAAAGTGTCTGGCATTTTGTGAGAACTGTAATGAACATTTGAGTTCGTAAGTGGCGGGGTATTTCTTGACTAGCCAAGCGAGTATTACCTCCTCAACAAGGACTCTGCTCCATGGTGTCAGTCAGATGGTTGGTTCTAGATATCAGTGCGCGCAGCCTGCCTCCTGTGTCTCTCAGAATTCAGATGTTCTCGATTATCCTGAGCGCTGCTGCACCGTACCAGTAATTTCTGGGATTGATCGTAGGGGACATTTCGATTCGTAGTTCCCTTGTCATAAGTGAATATTGCGAACTGAATAACATAATTTCGAGTACTGGTCTTAAAATGTTCAACAGGAAACTTGGTAGAAACACTCGCTTCGTGACAGGTCTCATGTAGAAAATAAGACTGGATCAACAGTTACGGCTGGTTGCTCCTGACAACCTTGTACGGGTTTGTACAAGAAACAAACACAATACAAAGGAATGATAGGGAGAAAACAACAACGACGGATGGGAGGAAAAGCAATGAAGAAACAAAAGAAGGAACAGCTGAAAGACATACAATTTGATGCATCTATCATATAAATAAACAAAGTATTTTGATTCAAGTAAATGTGAAGAGTTGGAGAGAGTATAGATGGGTTCACAGTACATTTTCTACAGACAGATTAGAATGATGGACATGTGTGGGAACTCAGACAGGAAGGCGGTGGTAGATGGTAAGGACCTTATGTATACCAGTGTGAAGAACAGGGCGGAAGTCCCTCAATGTGTATGTGACGGATTGAAGGGGCGGAAAGTAGGTTCCTTGTCACGAGGTTGGAGACCGCGTTATTGAATAAATACACTGAATAAGCATTTGCACACAACTGATAAGCTGAGCCCTTCCCCCAGCTCGAGTGTTGCGTATGGAGCCAACAGTCCCTCGGCGTAAATGGCTGATATGATTACAAGTTATTCGACAATGCTATTTCCACTGTTTCCACCATTTGAATCGTCAAATATGGTAAAAGATTATCGTGGGTAGTAAGCAGGGAAAGATTTGGAATGAGACTGTTGTTGTCTCTTTCGAGGTGCTGGACAGCTAGACTGAGGTAATCTACGAAAGTCTATCAATCAAGACAAGACTAACTCGGCCCTGAATCAAAACCGCTACTTCCTGTATATGAGATTGGAATGCTACCGCTACATCTAACTGCTCAACATTAAGCATTCCATCTCAGCGCGACCTCAAAAAACATGCGAAGTGGAGAGCAAATCAAGATACCCAGCGCACTGATCGCTAACAGACACATTCTTTGTTATGCACATCAGCAAGAAATGCACAAGGACTGAAAACATCATGATAGAAGAACTTGTTACAAGAACAGCCCATTCATTCCTTGATAATTGCGGTCCGGATGTGTCAACTTCCTATTGTCCCACTCTGATGGGGGCTTTTTGAACACAGCGCTCTTCGGCTTGATTAAAACTTAGTTCATCCTTCTCCCGCAAGTGGCACATGTGTATCATTCGTTAAGCATGGCTTCTGTCCTTGACATTCGTCAGAAACAACGCGCTGTCATCGAGTTTCTGGTGTGTGAGAACGAGACGGTGGGAAACATCCTCAAGCCGTTGTAGAAGGTGTACGAGGAGGATACTGCAGGTCGCAGCACAGTTAGCCGCTGAGCACAAAGAACGTCAGGCAATGATGGACATGCAAGCATTAGCGATTTGCCACGCAGCAGCAGGCCACAGTCAGCGCGTCGGACGCCAAAGTTGAGAGGGTGAACAACATGATCATGACGGACAGACGCATAACCGTGAAACAACTGTCACTCCGACTGAACATTGCAGAAGCCATTGTGTGCAGAAAATTGGAACAGTTGGGATTTTCGAAGGTCTGTGCGAGGTGGGTCCCGCGGCAACTGACAGACGCACGTCAGTCTGAGAACCACGGAGGCGATCACAAAATCGAGGTGGACAGTGTTGCCACCCACCATACAGTCCTGATCTGGCACCGTCAGATTATCACCAGTTCGGCTAACTGAAAGACAGCATTCGTGGGACAAAGTCTAAGTACGATTTCTCCCATGTGGCAGCTGAAAAAGTTGCTCAAAAGCGCTGATCCTGAGTTTTACCGTGCTCTGAGGTGACGTAAGGAAGTTGAGAAAGACGGAGACTGCGTTGAAAGGTGGCATTTTGTTCCTAAAGGCTATACCTATCCACTGTGAATACCAAAGTTGTAAAATAAAACTTGAATTTAAAAAGAATATGGTTGGTGCATTACTTTCGGAGTGACCCTCGCATTATTCAGAGTTAGTAAATGAAAGCATTAATATACCGAAATTTCAGTTCAGGCAAATGATTAATCGCGGAATGGTAAAGTAAAGCGTCCCACTACACGCCATGTAGGCGCTTGGGAGGAGTGACCTTGGCACTAGGTGGAGGTGAGTGGTTAGCGTCAAGCCCCGGCCATGCTTTACCCCCGGGAAAGGACCCCGGTACCCATTGGACTGGAGGCTGGGTGGGCCCCAGAGCCGGTCTGGACGCAGAGGCTAGAGGAAAAATCCTCTGCCCCCGTCGGGGATCGAACCCCGGTCGTCCAGCCCGTAGCCAGTCGCTATACTGACTGAGCTATCCCGGCTCATAATCGCGGAATGGTAAACGTGGATAATTTGTACAGATGCCCTAACAGTGAGCAGGTCTAATTACATGAAGCAGCATGACACAGAAACTCTTCACCTTCACGATGTTTATGGTGTAGGCCAGACAAACGATGAAATGTGGCAAACATAGCAATTGAGACAATAAACTATCCATTTATCTGTGCACCTGCCTCCTTATCAATCTATGTATCCACCCGCACTGTCTGGCTGTTTATCGACATATCCATCTAATCTTATCTATGTATATATATTTTGTCTTTCTCTCTCTATCTGTCTGGGACTCTAAGCTAAGTTGTGCATGAGGGTTCCCATAATAATTACAAAAATAAGAAGAACTATATAAAAATAAACTTTCATGCTTAAACTTTTTGTAAACACTGACAAATATGAAATGAAAATCTCATGCCTGATCTAGCAATAACCAAAAATGGTACTTTTAAGTCGCCATTTATTGAAGAGCGATTAAGATGTTCAAATTAACATAAATACAAATATGTTTCATATTTTGAGGTCCCTCATAATTTCAATCCCTAAGCTGTAGCTTGGTTAGCTTATACGTAAATCTGGCATTGTGTGTCTATTCAACCAAACAAACATCTATTCGTCTAACAGAAAGAGTCTGAAAATAACTCCTACGACCAGATTCCCCAGTGATAATTGACATATAGTAGCCAGATTAAGAAATTTGGGAACCAGGAAATTTTTCACGAAACTCACGATTGGGTCCTATCTTAACTTATTTAAATTAAATGTACAGCTTTATAATCCATTTGCCTAAATTAATTTTATGTTATCTTGCCATCTACTTCCTCTTTTCCTCACTTGGTCGCGTGTTTTGACATATTCAACCAAAGTTCGCTCTCCTCCGTTGATCTTATATTTAAATGATAAATACAGTAAGCAGCTGTTAGCTTCTCCGCTATTTTCTGTCGTTGTGGACACAGCTTGAATCGGGGCAATCCCGTGCAAGTGTAAAAATGTTTCACTGCCATTTTCCAGTTCCTTGCGTCTGTACAGACGTCCTCGAACCTCGAACCCCTCGCACGTGCCCATTGCTGGATAGCTTCCAAGCACCAAATGCGCAGTTGAACGCGTCACAATGCAAACAACTCCATCTCTCGCCATGTCAGACACCTTGACCCATATCGTAGAAACAACACAAAATTGCCAAGTGTATGGCGCCCATTCGAAGGCCCCAGACTGAGTTTCTACGGGCCTCTCCTCAGGCCAAATGAGTGAATGACTGAATATTGCCGTAAAATGGGCCATAAACTACTAACATGAAGAACTTTCGACGATGCTATATGGGTTTCGAGTCGGTAAACAAAAATGTTAACCGAAATAAAACTTGTGGCAGGAGAAAACCAAATACAGGACGAGCGTTTTTTACCTTTGTAATGATCCGAGGCTGATAAAAGTGACGCATATCTTGAAGCAGTGTTACTAATGAACATAAACTGAAAACATTAAAACCAGTCGAGTCCTTTTGACGGCAATAACTGCTGAGCAGTCAAGAAATTCCCAGTCTTTTATGGAAACCGTAGGTTAGCTGCCGTGTCCATACTCATCCCTAACGCGAACCTTATAAATCCTAACCTCATACTCTCGCCCTGTTCATTTAAAATCTATTTCGATATTATTATCCTCTCTTTTGCGTCCAGGTCATCCGAGTAGTCGGGTTTTTCCGACGAAAACGTTGCATGCATCTTTTATCGCTGTCATACATGCAGCATTCCCAACCCATCTTAGCCTTTTGATTTTATCATCACAATAATATTTAGTGAAGAAGGTGAATTTTGAAGCTCCCAATAAAATTTTCTTCGTGCTGCTGTTATTGCCTACAAAACAACAGATACAGTCATACAGAAAATTCAGAAGTCCCTGCGCGCCTGCAAGAATACAAGAAAATATAAATATCTTTTGGTAAATTTACATACTGTAAAAACAAGGCACAGCTGGTTGGAGAAAGACAGTGGTCAAGGTCACACAGCCACGTGACACGAACACATACACGTCACGTGTGCGTGTGTGCGCGCACAGGGACTTTTTAATAACCCCGTGGTCAGGGGCTCACGTAGTGAGCACGGAAGATGGCTTTCCGGAAGCTCCCGAGCTACACAACGTCCGGTGGTACAGCCGGTCGACCCGGCCCCAGGGGATTGGTCCTCCAGGCTGGAGGTTGGACGATAGACTAATAAACCGAACACTGTAAAGGAAACATTATTAGGAAACCGCAAAGCGGAAGCCAAGACCCCATTTGGGTTATAGTGAAATTGATGATGATGATGGTACACACGTAAACGTAGACCTATACCTCCGAAATGACTGCAGTATGTGTAAATAAGCGGAGACGGTGTCTCCGCTGGGCAGAAGTAAAACAAATGGCCCAGAAGCTCTGTGTAAACTTGTACCTACAGAGGTGAACAAGTTAGTAACCGTTCTGGGGTCTTATGCGATGTTCTTGAACGGTACACCCGGGCGTAGATGGGAGGATTTAAAATGCGCCGAGAAAATAAATAAGATTTTACATCTCAAGGGATCTTGTTCGGCAGGAATTTCTTGACCAACTGAACGATTATTACCAGCTCATGAAGGACTTTCTTTCGTGAATTGGTACTGTCTCATCCTTGATATTATCGGAATACATGTCAACTTTTGACCCAGTTACACAGACGACACACGATCTCTCGTGTCCCACATGAGAGAGAATGATGCTGTTTGATTCTTTGTTTATTTAAAGATGCACAGCAGGCATATAAAAGTGAATGCCTAATAAAGGCAGCTTGAAACAGAGGCGACTGTCCCGGGGGCCGTAACATGTGAGGAAAATCACAACCTTCTACTTTTACCAATTCCATGCTTAACCTTGACATGTATTTTTATTTCGTGTTTTCTCATGAGAACAAACAAAATAATATATCGGTATACAAGTAGCTATTAGACATGTACCTGAAGCTTAGAATTTATTAAAATTGAGAAATTTGCGGCCGCATGACGTGAATAATTAGAGAGCTGGGTCGAGTCGCAAGAAACTTGGAAGAGGGCCGCCGAGTATACGTACAATGCAGGGGAATTTTCTGAATATTTATGGCAATTTAAAATGTGCAGCACATTCGCTGTGACGAGTGATATAATAATTAAGAATGGCGAATTAGGGAGGATGTGGGGAAATGTGTAGGAGTGGCCACTTTTAAGGTAATACTCCACGATTTCTACGGAGGAACTGATGAAAAAACACGGAAATCTTTAATAAAGTATCCGGTCTGCAGATCGATATTTGAACTTGGCACTTCCCAAATATGAAACTACACTCACAACGTAGCGTGCGGTTACAAGCGATGAGAAGTTTATTGCAGGACTAAAGCATAAATCTTTGGCCTGTCGTTGGTATCTGTAACTCGACAAAGCAGTCTTTCTTGAAACACGAATAGTTGCTCAGCTTGTTAAAAAAAATTCCCAGCTATTCATAAAAAGAATTTTGTTCATAAGTTCTCGCCACTGGGCCCTAACTTGAACCAAATGAATCCAGTCCACATCCACATGTTTTAATATTATCCTCTCATGTGCACTTAGTCTCGAAAACTATTTCCCTTCAGTTTGTCGGACTGTGTGAGCATTTCTCGTCTCTGCCATGTGTGCTACATGCCCGTCCGCATCACCAACCTTATTTTGATCACCCTAATAATATTTGGCGAAGAGCACAAACTACGAAGCTCCTCATTATGTCATTTTATGCAGCCTCCCTTTGCATCCCCCTCTTCGCTTATAGTAACAGACCAAGTTTCACAACCATTCAAAACAACAGGTAAAATGAGCAAGTTTTTTGTAGTTTAATGTTTACGTTTTTATACAGCAGCCTGGAAGACGAAAGATTCTGCACTGAATGTTAACAAGTATTTCCTGAATTTAATCTGCTCTTAATTTCTTCGTTAATTCAATATATAATATTTTATTTTTTCCTGTCGTTGCTACGCAGACTTACTTAACTTTTCGACTTTGTAGAAAGATTTATGAATTAAGCATATCCTATTTTATGCTTTTGTTTTGTATTCTAGTGCCTGTATTTATCTGTAGACACCTTCCTTGCTAGCTCACGTGTGTCCAGACTTATTTCAGGATGACGCATGTGACTTAAAATGAATATCGTTTAATTTTATTCTCCCACTAAAAGACTTGTATTTTAATAAAGTGAAACGTAGTACTGCTTTGGGATTTTCGGAAGACGCTTGTTAACCGCGAGGAAAATAAAATGCGACCTCAACTTCAGCAATTACTATAAATGACATCTACAACTGCATGAAAATAATTTTCAATGTCTCGGGTTCCCTTAATCCTGAGAACGAAGTTTTAAGATTCCCAGAATTCTTCTGCCGTTAATGTTTCATTTCAATGCATGACAAACCCATATCACAATTACCAAACGTGAACTTTATGGGGAGGAACAGGGTATAATTAAAAAGCAGCAAAGCCCGCCTTCCCTAACCATGGAGCCCTTCAGCCAAATCGATACCGCCCCTTCTGGATTCAAACCTCAGAGGGCCATTCAACCCAAATCCGTTTCACGAAGGATAAGTTGCCTAACGGGATAATCTTTCATCAGAAGTAACAGACCCTAGTTTGAACAGCCAAGTTTTTCTCCACGACAAAACCCCGTCAGCGTAAGCACACCCGCGTTTTAGTCGTAAGGCAGAGTTTACCATTTCCAGCAATGCGTTTTGTACGCAGGAATGGTTCGTTAGCTTTTTAGTTGGTTGGTTGGTTCGTTGTTCTCCTACAAATTCAGTACCCTGAGAACGATGACAAAAATGGTTACGAAACGTTGGTGTTTTCTCTATTGAGCCCTTGACGAATTCTTTACATATCGGATATGGTTTTCAGTACGCTGTAATGCATAACAAGAACTGTTCCAGTAGTTGCAAGTATAAGAAGTGAAGACACAATATAAAAACTTCTTTGTATCCGTCCCGCACTTAATGTAAAGGAGCGTTCTGGACCATGTAACACTTGTAACGCGCCTGTATTCGGGAGGTGGCTGAATAAGTTCCTGACATTCCTCAGTTGAGTATAATAACGGTATAATTATTTTAAAATGGGCGGATAATATCAAATATTGTTACGTCCTTACGAGATGGGCGATTCTTTACAAGCAATAACTATAAGGACTGATTGTGTTCTACTCCTGAAATCAAGCCGAAATTTTTTTATATGTGTATGTTGGCAACCGCTTTGTTGTCAAGATATGCCAACATTACATGGTAGAACTCCTAGTTATTTTACCCGCAACGCGATACAGTTTTTGGACTCTTACTAGCTAGGCCGATGGATAGGACAAAACATACCGGTAGTGCGGCCTTGGTAGTCGCCCCCGATCTCACATCTATTGGAAGGACAGGATAGTCAACACGCAGAATTGGGGCATTGGCGTTGGACTAAAGAGGCTGCACAATATGACACATAACTTGGAATAAACCTTACGACTATGCTCTTCTTTACAGTTGTCATAGGCTTCTTCTCGTACCCCTAATTTTTTCACGGATTAGGCACTCTGCCTTCTTAGCGTGATATAGTGAATAACTGCAACAGGTGGCAGTCTCCCGGATGCGCGATACGCCTATTAGACCAAAAGGAATCAACAACTGCAGTAAAGAAAATCGTGGAAAATTGTTGTGCCCAAAGCGCATTGTACAAAAAATAAATTAAAAAACCCACCGACTCATAAAGAAGGACACCGGAAAGAAAATATTTTTGTTTTTACAATCACGAACTTTACTGAAGAAGAATGCTTGTGTGCGTAGGAATTACAAATATAGCTGGTTTTATAAAAATCGCTCTTGTCTGAACCAATACGTTTTCCGACAACAGATTGGCCCATAATCTTAGTTACATGCGTAGCGACAGAGACCCAAGTTATGGTCACGTCGCCATTCGACGTTCTCGATTCCATCACCTGCCGATAGACAGGAAGGATAGATATGTTGGTTTGTACTTCGAGTACGGCAAGTTCGAGTCTTCACGCTTCACGTTTGGGCTTCTAATGAGGCGTTGGTAACAGTGTTCGGCTTCTAGCGTCACCCGCAGGCCAGACCAGGGATAATTATCGTTCTTCGAGTGCGTTTAGGAACCGCCATGTAATGTAATGTGAGGTTTTCGGTGTGCTTATGAACTTTGGCGTATCTATCGCTTTTGTATTTGTCCATTTTTCGCAACTTTGGGTTAAGTCAAGAATGTTTATGCCCGTTAATGTTGAGGCAACATGTTGACGTAGTTTAATACTGACGAAACGGCCAGATGCAAAAATGCAGAGCATTGTGTTAATCAAATTTTAGCTATACAGTAACAATGTCGTCAACCAGACTTCAGCGAGTCACTAACAGCATCTCGCAACTTAGGTTCCACAAAAACAAACGCTCATCACGAAGCAAAGGCTGCTGACACAGCAGCAGTTAAATTGAACGCAGTTTCCCACGCGCCACAAACAGGTGTCGCGCTATCATTGTTCAAACAAACTGTCTGCCGACCTTGTACAGGCCATGCAGCTCGCACGTGGCGGAACTTTCCAACACTCATGCCAAAACTTGCGTGTGCACACGTTCGGGTGCCCAAAATATTAGCACTTTGGCATAAATGGGCATTATTAGTAGGCCTGAATGCAAAAGTGGTTCGTTCACATATGTTTTAATTAGCGGCGTACCAACGTTGATGAAAATAAACTGATTGAAGCACAATGTTAACTTATTACCATTTATTAGAATTAAACTTTTCTTGCTTTCAATCAATTTTTTTATCAACTTATGCTTTGAAAACGATTGTACAGCACTTGAACTGTTACAGGAATTCTTAAAAAAAATAAAATTAACACAGTCACGACTTCTCGGAAGCATGAGCAAAATATCACATATTAACAAGGTTAATACCTTAGAAGTTTGGAATATTTTCAGGATCTGATCTGAAATATTATCAAATTGACGGCAACTGAGCGGGAGAGTCTTTAGAAAAGTTTCTCTCATATTTAGCTAAAGTTATGGCAAAGTCAAGCCAGTGACTTGTAAGTTTAACATCACTGGCGTCAGGCTTTATATTTATAAAACAGTGCATTCTTATGGCCTACTTAGTTTTGGTTATGCTCATATTATTGTTTATTAATTATTAATTAATGTGCGGGAAGACCAGTAGAACTGTTTAAACAGCAAAACGTTAGAATTATTTTAACATGTGTCTGGGTGATTACTGAAACAGCACCCGTGTTCTCTTTACTCTGAAAAAATGGTCATTCACAACAAAACTCAACAATGACCCCAAATTACAAGAATTTACTTGGCGAATATCATCAGTGAATAAATATTAAAACATTGCGTTTAGAAGTATAATAGCTGTTGTCATTATAATTCAGTCTTGTAATGTTTCTAAATTCTAAATTTGATGTTTAGCAGATACCAGTAGGAAAGCGATCACAAGCGAGTGATGAAACAGTTAAACCCCCAAATGTATTCTTGTACCATATCCGTAATACACATAATAAATATACCCCGTGTCTAAAAACATTTGTTTGTATCATTTCCTTAAAAATGGCTGTTTGACCTAAAAGGATTCACTGGACACGAACACTTGTTCTCTAGCCTACAAATTAACTCGTTATTGATGTATAAAGTGAAGCTTTGGCGTCGACTGAAGTTTAACTCGTTCTTATTTGTTATTTCTGTTCCATTTTTATGTTTTTATGTTACACTTTTACTTCTTGGGTGCTTAAAGTGACGCTCTGCTCGAAATATTTTATACGCCGTAATGTTGATGCGCAGATCCGAATCATCCGCCTCTCCCCGAAGGAAAGACTAGAACCGTTAAGTGAGATAAAATTCGGTAAATGCACCGCCTGCACTTGCCGCTTGGTAGTTTCGCCTCTGATTATAAAACATAATGAGTAGGTCATGCCAGCCCATCAGCATGATTCGTGACCAAAAGTATTCGACGGATTTCTTCAGTCACTGCGCATTCTTAACGTCGAAACTAGATGGAGGTGAGTTGTCAGTTTCGCGTCCCGACGCTCGGGAAAAATCCTCCGCTACACATGGTATAGAAGGCTGGGTAAACCTTAGAACCGGTTTGGATGCGGTAGCGAAAAGAAGATTCTCTGCCAGGAATCGATACCCTTTCATCCAGTTCCTTTGCCTTGTCACTCACTATACGTAGCTGACCTGGTTCCTTGTACGTACTTCCGTCAATGATCAGATAGTATCATGAGTCTGTAGCAATAGAACTGTCCGTCCTAATAACAGAATCACATTATCGCCGTCGTCTACACTTTGGGCTGTTTTTTGGGTGGCTCAAGACAGGAAACAGAAGTTGAATCTTTGCAGTCGTCTGTGCCTCTCGTGTGACGCCTCGCTTTGACGCGTGGGAGGAAAACTGCCTCATGTTTGAACGAACTCTTCAAGTTTACGTGCTTTCAAATTTTGTAGAGTTTCAGCATAGCCGTCATTCTTAATGGTGTCGCCAGCAAGCATGAATTCCTGATGCATTACACAATTATCGTTCCGGAAAGCAGTGAGCATGCCTTTGTCAGCGGAAGGCGTGGTGTTTGGAGTTTACGAACGTTTGTGACTGCATTCCATTTAATATATTTTATTTTAGAGTTCAATTACGCACCCATCTTACGCCTCCTTGAGTGTTGCACAAGCAATTTGTTGCTTCACTTTCATATCGTAACAACAGCGGTCGGCTAATGCCTGTCCACGTGTTTCAATTTTTCAATGAACATTTCATTTACAGTTGTAATTCAGAGACTTTTAATGATAGAACTACAAAACTTTACGCAACGTACGCGAAAAATAATTGAATGAGTGCAGTTTAGTTTACACCCCTTCGTAATGTTACTTTCTAGAACGTCCTCACAAATTTTGTGAACAGTAATGAAGATCATCTTTACGAAGTTTTCACTAACTAACTCTCTCTTCTACGGGTTGTGAGCGTCCATGTACTCTCATCAGAAGCCTGTTCTGTGTTCTTTGTTAATGATGAGAGACCAAGGTTCACACCCATACAAAATATGTCAAATTACAGTTCTTATGTGGAGCCGGGATAGCTCAGTCAGCTACGGGCTGGACGACCGGGGTTCGATCCCCGACGGGGGCAGAGGATTCTTCCTCTAGACTCTGCGTCCAGACCGGCTCTGGGACCCACCCAGCCTCCAGCCTCCTCTACAATGGGTACCGGGGGCCTGCTGACCACTCACCCCCATCTAGTGCCGAGGTCAAGGAAGAGTAGGAGCTATACCTCCACTCACCTCAAACGCCTACATGGCGTGTAGAGGGACAGCTTACCTTTTACAGTTCTTATGTCTGAGGTTCCGCGATACGGGTAGATAAAACATTCTTACCCGAAAGCGATGGCAGGGAAAGCCAATGCCGTGTTTCTACACGGCGTAGTCTGCGAACAACCGTATATCTCCCAATTTACTGACTGATAATTTATTTTATTGTCCTATTAATGTAATTCCTGATGCATCCTCAGGCTGCGAATAGAGATGACCTACAGATATAAGTGTGTAAATATGCTGAATAATATTTTTTCATGGTTTATATAACGACCCTGTCACTAGCTCAAACGAAAAGCGTCGAATGATAGGATGTCAACGAATAATTGATACGAAAGGAAGAGGTCATGGCTTCATTTAAGGCACTATCCTGGCATTTTACTGGAGGAACTGAAGAAAACTCTCAGTCAAAGTACCTGGTCTCCAGGCCGAAATTTGAAAACGGGAACTCCCGAATTCAAATCATGTGTTGTAACCATTCGGCCGTTACATTCGGCAAACTCCGCTTTATATTATGCCGTCATGAAAATTCAAGAAGATGAAGAGGGCCCGGAAATCAGTGAATCACGTCACCTAAACTCATAACAGAGAAATCTAATACATACTTTTGAAATGTGGTAACGTTCGAGTATTCAAGAATGATAGTATCAAATTAAAATTATATCCATTATGTTGTACGATGAATACCGAAATGCAATTAGGAATATGCATAAAACATTTAATACAGTATCGCTTTTCTTTCCGTTCTATCTAAGTCATATCTAAGAAAATAATATTCAAAATATATTACCTTATGTGGCATGGATGCATATTCAGTTTTCTATACTTTCTTATGTTGTCTGCTGTTGGAAGAGACCTGATCTCTCTGTCTCTCACTGAAGATTCCCTTCATTATTTCAGAATTAATTATAAGTAAAATCAGCGTAGTGTACGAAGTTTTGTGTGATTTCATCATCTCCTATGCATACTTTCATGTGCAAAAGTGCGTTCATTACATTAACTCACTCTGTCACTCTATGGTGAAGCATCTTCTTTGAAAAGTCGATTTTTACTTTGCATGTTAAAGAATAACCCATTATCTTAATGGTAACCAAAGATTCATCACCGTGTTCAGATAAGCTATCCTGAGCTAGCTTCATCTAGTTCGCTCCATCGATTCCTAAGATCCATTTTAACGTTCTCCTCCCACCTACGCCTAGGTCTTCCCAGCAGTCTCCTCCCTTCAGGCCTCCCAACCAACACCCCGTAGACATCCCACCCTTCCACTATGCGTGCCACATGTCCCACCCACCTCATCTTCTTCGATTTAATTACCCTAACAATATCAGGTAAGGAGTGAAGGCCATGAAGCTCATCATTATGCAATGTTCTCATGATCCATCCATATCTTTCCCTTTTAGGTCCAAATATCATCGTCAACACTCTGTTTTAAACTCTCAAAGTGAGTCACCGAGTTTCACACCCATACAGTACAACTTGAAAAATTACACTTTTGTGTTCCTTTAGTGTTTTTTATATGAGACGGGAGGACAAATGATTTTGGTCTGAATGATAGCAAACATTCTCTAAATTTAATCTGCTCTTGGTTTCATCATGAAAGTCATTCTGACTTGTTAGTGTCGTCGGCAAGTACTTGAATTTTGTCATATTTTCGAACGATTCATTAGCTATAATTATACTCTGGTTCTGTTCTGAAGTCTGATGCCGAGACACGATCATATACTTCGTCTTTTCTGCATTTCTTTACAGACCAACATCCCTGTTAGCCCTTTAAGATTGTTTTCGTGTTCGCCTTTAGAGTATTTATACTATCGCCCACCAGATTATTATGATAAGCATAGACCAAAACTTATGTGTCTCACTCAATTGCAAACCGCCCTTATTTTCTTGGTCTTCCCTGATGGCATAGTCTAAGGAAAAATTTAAAACCAGCGTTGATAGAGTATCTCCCTGTTTAAGGTCATTCTGAATAGGAAATGTATCGGACAGATGTTTACCTACACGAATTTTGATAGAGGTTTCACTTAAGCGCGTTTAACTTAGCCTTACGTGCTTCTTAGCGTCACCAGATTCAATTTCTCTATTAACTGAGTCATAGGCTTTCTTGAAGTCTATGAATAGTTGTTGGACTTCCACTTTTTCTCTAGTATCTGGCGAATTTAGAAAATGTGATCAGCTGTAGATCTATTACGACAGAGCCCACATTGATGATCCCCAATAATTTCACTGGCATATGGAGTCAGCCTTACCAGAAGAATGCTGGATAAAATTTTGTGGGCAGATGATGTGAGGGAGATTCCTCGATAATTATTACAAATCGTCTTATCACCCTTCTTATGAGTTGGTAAAATAATAGATTCCTTCCACTGCTGTGTCATTTCCTCCTTATCCCATACAAAGCAAATAAGTTTGTGTATCTCCGTACGTCACATTATATAATCGTTAAATGTAACAATAAGAGACAATAAACTGTCGTTTGGAATAAAAATAAAAATACGAGCATGGAGTCCGGTCGATATATACAGAGAACTGACATGCTAACTGGAATGTGACAAAGGACGGCGAATGTTTGGTCAGACGCTGTTACATAATAATTCCACATGAAGTCGTTTGTAGCAGCAGCAGGGTGGACGCTGGTTGATTCCGGGACGCCTATTAATACGACCAACCGGTCTGTTGCCAGGACGCTACCATTTCGCTGTGGGGGAAGCAATAGATGGTTCCAAAATTCCGGTCCGACACACCGAAAGCTAGGATGAAACATCGAATAAGGCTTTACAACGTCTACAAAATTCAACAAGATAACTTAAATAGTACATTTTAAAGACAGAAAATTAGAAATGTAAATACTATAAATGATAATGCAGTTTCTCGGCAGTTATGCGTTTCTGTGGAAGATCGGAACATCATGCGTGATTCTCTTCTCTGATAAGTCCTTAAAACAGCTTTAGATTCTTCAACCTAAGACGTTAAAATAACGACGCAACTGACCTACACTAAGGAGATACCGAAACGAATCCTGTTTGAAAACCGGATATTCTGACTGATGTTACTCATTAATTCGCTCCGGACGCCTTTGTTAATTTTAAGCTCCTATTTCCTTCAGCAAGCAAATTAGCAGTAATTTCGTTGCTATGCAATATAAGATATTTACAACATCTGCCGTTACGTCCGAGTTCCAGAGTTCACTGTACAAAATTGCTATTTTCGTCACTTAAAATTAATGGATGAACCAGGCCCAGTCGTACAGGTTCTGCTTTGAACAGCTGACCAAGAAATATTATTAAACTGATGCGTAATCTTTGACATTAGATTAGTTTTCCCAGTGAATCTAACTGACTATGTTTTATGGTTTTGCGTGTAGACGGAAGCAGAACCAGCTTCCGAAACGTCGTGCTTCCCTTAACTTTAAATTAACAGACGAAGGAAAACAATCGAGAATACGCATGTGTTCTTTCGACAAACCTTCTTAAAAAATATACGTGTTAATTATCGCGCATACAAAAGCCCACCATAGGAACAAATCCTGAGACATCTTAATCCAGTTAGAGCGCCACAACCTGTTTCTCTAAAATCGATTTCAATATAATTCTCCCCACTACGACTTTGCTATCAGTTTTTAACAAAAATTATATATGAATTTCCAAGTTATCACACGCGTTTTACATGTCCCGCTCATTGCCTTATTCTTGATATGAACATCTTCATAAAACTATGATGCTCCTCTGTAATGTTTTTTTTTAATTTTTGTTTCCTCATTTAGGTTTACAATTCTTCCTTTTGATTTGTTCTCAGAGGTCCTCAATTTAAATATTTCCCTCAGCGAGAGAGAGAGAGTAATCTAAAAGCAGTATTATATTTCGAAAGATGTTCCTGTCCTGAAGAAAGTTTACTCATCTGCTCTCATAAGAGGCAAGAACGTACTTCAAACAGGTGCAGGTTACTACTTGCAGTTGGTCATACCCCTGCAGTTACAATATTATAATCACCAGATATAAGCGTTAATAATGCAGGAATCAATGATTCTTACCACGCAGATAAAGACCAGAATGGCAAGCTTGCGCTGGAGCAACTGCCTACTTAAGATTTTGTAGATACAAAAAACTCTCCGTAGCTTATTACTGGGCATGAGATTTCAACTTACCAGCGTGATTGAATGGGATGCCATCATTTGTTTTCTTGCAGTTGATTTATGTAATATAAAAGGTACCACGAAATTCAGCCTACCTTCCTCAACAAAAAAGTTAATGATATCACCATAATTCGCGCTGCACAGCGGGAAAAGTGCTGTCAAATTTCCATATGGGGTTGCGTGGTATTTTAAATGTACGTTACATGCATGTATAATAGAATGCTACACAATATAATACGGTCGATGGCATTTAAGGTTTCTAATTCTACTAACTTCTACGTTTATCAGAGAAAGCAGGTAAATTAAAGATAATTTTAAAGCAGCAAGCACCAATTTCTTTTACAACGTCAATAATCGTCTTCAGCTAGACTTATGCCGGCTAGACCCTCTGCCCCGTTTTCAGGTGATGATAATTAGAAGTCGCTGATAAGAAATACCCGTGGCATTTTTCAAAAGGATTTTTGTCAATAAACTAGTACTTTTCACCATTTAATTTATTTTCGATGGTTTCTCCTATCTCCATGCCTATACACATATCAGTCGTCGTTCTTCACACATTATCGCCAATATCACAGACTCTAATATTCTAAACCACAGATTAAACCTCTTTAGATAACATATCATTCATAGAAATTTATCGAACAGACATTTGATATACCGATAAGTACTGCGTGTGTCATCTGTTTACTTGCACTCGTGAGCAATTTTCCAGTTTAAAGTAAACATAAGTCTGGAGAGATCAAGTTTCTTAAGGAAAAAGTCCAAGTTCATAGAGCAGACCACTTTCCGAGAAGCTAACAGTTTCTCGGCCATCCATGAAACAGATGGTTCATTACAGGCATAAAGCTTGTCACTGGTCCCTATTCCAAGCAACGGGATACAAAATCACAAATCTTTGTTCTACGAACTTGGTAGGAACAGGTAATAAATTTGGTAGTTAATTTGTATGAAAAGTGCAGCGTAGGAACTTGTACTTCATTGTCAATACCATGGTACTGAATAAAGAAATGCCCTTGAAGCGCAAAACAAGATATAAGGCAAACAACTTACAGTACACTATCTGCCAATACTAGTCTCAATTGCGTCACCCTTCTGTAAATAATATGTTATGAAAATAATTTTTGTTGCACATACTGTAATTGGCTCTTCCCAGTGCTAATAGACAAGCTTATCTTCTTTTAAGTTTACGTTTAGTAACAACCAAGCGTAAAGCAATGTTTTTGTCGGTCTATTTATAATAGCCTATCGAATCAAGAAAATGAGAGCGAAGTATACGTAGTATGGAGAGGAGTGTGCTTGGTGTTGAATTAATTTAGGAAAGGAGAATGGATCTTGTATGCCACGTGTATTATCAAAATGAACAGCCAATAAGATTATAAATGGGCGAAGTTTTTATTTGTCCCTGTTTTCTAATCATCATATTTTTTTGTGTTCAGAAAAACAAAAGTCCTCAGAATGGCCGTCACCACCACTGAGCTACCGATGCTTACACCACAGTTTTGCTGTTGGTGATCGATGACTACAATTATTATCAACGCCAGGACATGTTAAGAGGCAGGAAAGGAATGTGGAAAAGAGAACAAAGGCTGGCAGAAACCCGCGCACTAAGTGGCGGTCGAGACGGGTCCAGGAACGAAGACCGATAGTGAACAACGGAACTTTTGAATCGAAACCCGGATCTAATCGATTCGTTCATTTTAAATCGTTCGTTCCTGAACGTTGCAACACCAATAACAAATTCCTAAAATATGACGTCTTTAAACATGTTGGGTTGATTACAAATATGTTATAAAGGCATATTTGACTGTTTTGTACAGTTTTTGAGTTCTGACAGTTAAATAACGAGACTCGCAAGACTGTGACGATAGCAAGTGCTGCTGGCGATGGGTATTAATTAGTACATGTCTGAACTCTACGCAGTAGCAAATTTGTCTTGACGAGTGCAGAGTTCTGCTTTGACTGACAAAAGTGTTTGGTACAATAATTTATTTACCGTCTATACACAAACTTAAAAATGTTGTTAAAATTACTTAAAATTACAACATTTTTTCATTAGATACTAGATCTTGTTATATTTTATATTGACGACATGTTTCGATGTGTATTACACCATCATCAGGTCTATCAATTTTAAAAACTGTTTTAAAAACTGTTGCACATCTTGCTTTGCTTATATTGATTTGTTTGATTTTTAAGTCTCTTCCTTTAAATGTTGTGCTTGGATGTTTTATATCTGTAAAATACACATCGAAACATGTCGTCAATATAAAATGTAACAAGATCTAGTATCTAATGAAAAAATGTTGTAATTTTAAGTAATTTTAACAACATTTTTAAGTTTGTGTATAGACGGTAAATAAATTATTGTATTAATAAACACAAACATGACGCAATTAAGATATAAATAAAAAAAAAAAAAGTGTTTGGATACCTCGAAAATGGGTGATGCAAATTTTGAGCAAAGAATCAACATGAAAGTTTCGCTCGAACTTGAAAAATATCTTTGAATTGGTAAAGCAAGTGTCTGGAGGGAAGGTTTGTTCAATAACACGCGCTTCTGAATTGTGTCAACGGTTTTCTGAAGGAAGGGACGGAGTTGAGTTTAACAGCCGACCTGGACGTCCGACGATATCAAAATCAGATTAAAACGCTGAAAGGGTAAGACATCTATGCTGGATGATCGACGTCTTACTGTCAGGGTAATTGCAGAAGTGAATGTCAATAGAGAGATTGTGTGATTGATTCTGACGGAAAATTTGTGGATGGAGAAAGTTTCTGCGAAGATGCAGAGGAGGGGGGAGGGGGGGGAGTTTTCGCTGAACTTCTGCAACGAGCAGAAGATAAATAGCTGAACACACTCATCACTGCGGATGAAAGTTAGAGTTTTCAGTATGACCCCGAGACAAAGTTACAGAGCATGCACTGGAAATCTACAGGCTCACCCAGCCCCAAGAAAGCGAGGATACTACAATGAAAAATAGAGATAATGTTGATTTGTTTATTTGCCTGCAAAGAGATAGTGCACCGATTTGGAGGGAGAAACATCGATCTTAGTCCTGAAACACCCCTCTTACTCACCCGATATCGCTGTGTGCGACTTCTTCCTGATCCCTAACGTGAATAATCATTTCAAGAGATCACATTTTGAAATACGAAAGAGAATGAGCTTACCACTCCTGTTCCAGACAACCTGCAGAAGAATGGCTTCGAGAGTTAGAATTAACGCTGACATTCAAGCATAGTCGCAGACGAGAAGTACTGTGAAGGAGACCACTGCAGTTCAGAATAGCATTCAATACGGTGTTGCCTTGCATACAGTCTCATTATTGAATTATCAGACCTTGTACAGCAAAGCCAATCATTGCAAGTAGGTCTAATGCAATGGAAATGGAAATACCAAATCCACGTAAGTTAACAAATAATTCAATTTGTCTGGCACATCTTGAAAACTAAAATAGAATTCTGTAAGACTGGAGTTACCGAAACGTAACATTTCACTCACCTGGACTATCTTTAGATGCACATGTAACACCTTTACTCATTTTTTTTCGGAAGCCAATAGATTAGTTATTATGTTACACAATAACAGTTAAATATTAAAGTCAGGTTGTTAAACACTGCGTCAAATAATATAGCAGTGAGAATTGATTATCTGTGCTCCCAACATGGAATGCACAACGTTGTAAATTGCGTCAACTTTTGTTTCGTTTCTATTTCGAAAGAATGGAGGAAGTTCTGTAAACGTAACACGAGCCATAAGTTTGACACGGAGTATTTTTTTTCAAACCACTGTGCCGCAACTGAGGCGGTTAGTCATCGGTCTCTGAACATGGAGGCTCAGGTTCGAGCCTAGGACAGTCCATGAGAAAATTGTGATGGACAAAGTAGCACTGGGATAGGTTTTCGAAAGAGTTCTCTGGTTTTCCCCTGTTAGTATCATAGCACCTATGCTCTATGTTCACTCCCACACAGACACAGTCTTATCCATGGCAAAGAATAACAATATTTTAAACGCAATGCGATATTAAGATCCCAGCTTGACATGTATTTAGTACGACACGTTCATTCCAGCAGTTGGGGTATTAAGGTCAATAACATATAAAATAAGTAAACTCTCCCCTTTTCACCACATGCGCACAAGCTTAGAGGAAATAATTAATTTCCAGGAAGTCAATTAAAGCTGGCTCACATTCAATGCAATCAGTGACAGGAATGCGTCCCATCAGTTCAGACTCCATTTACTGGAATCGTACTACATCAGTGGTATCAAAAGTGCGTGAAGAATTGTAAACAAATTCTGATATACACAAGTACAAATACAAGATACAGGTATAACCTTCATATGTCAAACACTAAACTCAGTAAATATAAAAAGGAGTTTATTATACTGGAACTGAGCTATTTTTCCCCCCCATTATAAACAGTCTGAATCACGATATAAAGAACTTCATGCCAGCACTGAAATAATATCTTTTATCTCACTCCTACTCCACACAAGAATTTACCTCAACCAAAAGTGTCAGCTATTATAAATACGAGTACATATAAGCAATAGTGGTTATGCATTGCTATGTAATTAGTTTTGCAGTAACACTGTAGTTTACTGTAAATCACTGTCATAATTATGTAATTTATAATTGTATTAGAAACAGTTAATGTATTTGTGGTATGACATGTCCTTTTGTTCTGTATGGGTGCGAAACATGGTCTCTCACTCTGAGAATAGAACGTAGATTGAAAGGTGTTTGAGAATAGGGTGTTGAGGAGGATAATTGGGCCTAGGAGAGGAAAAGATGGGGTATGGACAAAAGTGCATAATGATGAGCTTAATAATCTGTACTCCTCCCCCAATATTATCAGGGTAATTAAGTCAGGAAGAATGAGATGGGTGGGGCATGTAGCGCGCATGGATGGGACAAGAGGTATTGGTTGGGAAGCCTGAGGGGAAGAGATCGCTGGGGAGACCTAGATGTAGATGGGAGAATAATCTCAGGCGGGATCTATGGGAGATAGGAGTTGAAGGAGACTGGATTTTGGTGGCCCAGGACAGGGACCAGTGGAGGGCTTTGGTTAATTCGGTGATGAACCTTCGAGTTCGGTAACCAATCTCGTTAGTTAGTTAGTTAGTTAGTGGTATGACATGTTCTACATCTTTGGCTTTGGTCTATAAAGGATCTCTAGAATGTAAACACGTTCTATTCTATTCTGTTCTGTTATGTATGGAACAAAATTTTTCTCTACCGCCATATTCGTTTGAAGCAGATGTAAGCCTCAGCCTGCCATTTATGTACTGTGAACTGAGTTTCTCTGTAATAAGGACGTGTGATATTTATCCTCGTGCCCAACTCCTGTGAATGGTTTGTCCCGTGTAATATGCGTGAAAGTAAATTGACGTTGAAGAGATTAATGACGATGCAAGAAAGTGGTCCAGACCGAATGGAAGAAAGGTAGCGAGTGTGACTCGCTTTTGGAAAGTCCCCTGTTCTAATCCTACCAAGGTTTGGACTACGCATATTCGCGGTTCTCCCGAAACCCTTCCTGCAAATGTGGAAGTAATACCACAATGTAGGCCACGACAGTCCATTCTTCTTCCATAAAGTAGGCCACTACAGTTCCTATGTCCTTTATTCAGAATTACCCTACCTCACTCGAAGTTACAAACTTGACGCTAAATACTTGAAAAACCACGAAGAAATGTCCGTCATGACCAATCTGTCTAAGAAAATCCATTTTTGCTTGTAAAGATATAAACTGTTTTTGCACATGTAGTTTGTAGCAGTGGTACAGTAGCGTTCGTTGTATGACTGCTTCCATTGACTTTGACCCCCAGTCGGTTGTAATATGTGGGAAACTAATGGCAACATTAAAAAGTCGAAACATAGTGAAATGCTTTGTCTCTTAACGCAACAAACGTGACGTTACAAACTTCTGACGCAATGCGAGCTGCAAGTCGCGTCAGCTGCTATATCCGGATGCCGATAGTTTCTCCTGACGTCGCGCTGACACCCACTGACCCATCACCCCAGCAAGTCCCGACAGAATCAACGATTGTCTATATCTGGACGGGACAGGTCGGCGACTTGTCGAAGGTTTTGGCAGGTCTCTGCTTTTCATAGTCAACAAAACAGCCCCATTGACCGCTGTAATGTCTTGTTCCACAAAGATGATCATCGGCATTTCACCAGAGCTTCAGGATGGAAAATTCAAACTAAGTTGGTCTTCACGGCTTTCGAAAGACAGTAACATATTTAAAATTCCGATAACTTGTTCCACATCTATAATGTGAGACATGCTCGCCAAATAAGTGTGCAAATATTTATTCCATTCACAGGTGTGTTTACTTCGTACTTACCAATGAGTTTTTTCCCCTAAAACTAAAAGACCGGGGTTCGATCCCCGACGGGGGCAGAGGATTTTTCCTCTAGCCTCTGCGTCCAGACTGGCTCTGGGGCCCACCCAGCCTCCTCTACAGTGG
>NW_019059882.1:230832-245685 GCF_000696155.1 Zootermopsis nevadensis | reverse complement strand
ACCACTCACCCCCATCTAGTGCCGAGGTCAAGGAAGAGAGGAGCTATACCTCCACTCACCCCAAGCGCCTGTATGGCGTATAGTGGGACAAACTTTACTTTACTTTTACTGTACTAATGTACTATAATATACACTTCTGCTCTATATTATAGAGCTATTGGAAGCGAAAATATTGTTATGTTGTACAAGATCCTAGAACTTGTATAAAAATATTCAACTTCTGTTTTGGCCAGTTTGCGTGACATGTAAAATAACAATAGTACCAACACAAAACCCTTGTTTACTTTTTTTTGATAACAGTAACTGAAATCTAAATGTATGATCTTTCATGTGGAGTTAAGTTACAAGCATATCTACCCACAGTTACTTTTAATATACTGTTCCCCATCCATCATCTACATTTGTTCTCAAAACACCAAGTCACGGAACGTACCGTTTTGAGAATAATAGGCCTATTACAACCATGAGGCAGCAACGTGACATACATTCAGAAATGAATACCTGCCCAATCTGCACGGAACATTTTGTGTGTTAAGAATAGCGATCTCAGAAGAGAGCACGAATGCTTGAAATTGTGCCTAACGTCTTTCTGATGCTCTATAGGTCTACTCGTGGAACTTATATAACATAAGATAAAGCATTCTGTTGTATAATTAGCCTTGTACAAATACCATTCTAGCTGGCCTTTCTGTAGAAATTTAAGAGTTACGGAATTTTCCTGTTTCTCCCAAGTTACTGCGTGTCTATAAAATTACATAAACTTTTGCTTTTAGCAAAAAGCTTAGTCGTTGGTAATACATTACCTTGAACGATTATTCTATTAATGGTACACACTTAAATGACAAACAAACGCGAAATGGAAGATGCAGACTATATAAAATGTGATTTGTCATTGTGTTGTCTTAGCGAAAACCAAGGGTACTCAACCTTGTAGGCAGCAAGCCACATTTAAAGATTGATGTGCCAGAGAATTTAGATGTCTCTACAGTGAGAAATACAGCACTGAAAATTACAATAATAATAGCCTGAATTTACCATAGTAATGTGAATTAAAATTTAGTTCTCACTAACTAAATAACTAATGGGGTCCGCAGTGGCCGCGCGGTCTGAGGCGTGGGCCTTGTGCCGCTTGGTCGCTGGGACCGTGGGTTCGAATCCCACTCAAGCCATGGATGTTTGTCCGCGTTTTTCTGTGTTGTGCTGTCCTGTGTACAGATAAGAGCCTTGCGACGGGCCGATGCCTCGTCCTACCGAATGTCGATAGATCAAGCCCAACATTAATGTTGTGCTGTCCTGTGTACAGATAAGATCCTTGCGACGGGCCGATGCCTCGTCCTACCGAATGTCGATAGATCAAGCCCAACATTAACTTTGGTACCGGAAAAATGTATAAACATTGTTAAACTAGAAATATATATAACTAACTAACTAGATGGCTTAAGGATCCCGAAGGTTCATCACCGAATTAACCAAAGCCCTCCACCGGTCCCTGTCCTTTTTTTAGTCGTGTCTGGTCAATACCTGACCGTCGTGACCCCTTTCGGGGCGCTCATGAGAAAGTACCACGGCAGGTTCGAACTTCCTTCCGAGGCCAGTCTTAACCTACCAGACTGGAAGAAGAGACGCGGACAAACATCCATGCCTTGAGTGGGACTCGAACCCACGGTCGCAGCGGCCAGGCGCACGAGGACCATGCCTCAGACCGCGTGGCTACTGCTGCTGGCGGTCCCTGTCCTAGGCCAACGAAACACAGTCTCCTTCAGCTCCTATCTCCCACAGATCCTGCTTGATATAATCCTCCCATTTACGTCTAGGTCTACCCAGCGGTCTCTTCCCTTCAGGATTCCCGACCAATACCCGGTGCACATCTCTCTGACAGCCCCAAACATAAGAAAAATGAGTTTCTGTTTATCTTGAAGATTATGTCGTGAAAATATATTTGGCTACTAAGTGAGCAACACGGCAATGTGCCCGCAATGTAGAGGAATTATCATTGGATTATTTTCTGAAGACATTCTCTTGTGACTGAAACCCCGTTTTTAAAGCTGCCACTTTGTCTCTTCTGACAGCACCGACATAGTTTTTGTACTTCTTTGTGATCCGAATTATAATGCTTAGCAATGTTATAGTCTTTCAAAACAGGTATATTTCCAATATAAATTAAACATAAAGAATTCCCATGCATACAAACACATAAATATTTGTCTGCACACTTTTCTTGAAAAATTCTACGTTCAGAGTCCACTCCTTGATAAAGACATTATACAGAGATTACATGTGTAATGTTTACCATTTCAGTGCAATATTGCTCATGAAACGAAAGGCAGAGAAAATAAAACAAAACGTATTTTAGTAGGTTATGTGATCAAGTTTATAATTCATGCCAGTTGATTTTCAAAAATTGTTTACTTTGATGAGCTACAGTCACAGTTATTAAAACTGCGTTTGAAGTAGAGGAATTTCTCATACCTATTTTAGAAAATGAGGGTCCAGAGCGCCTTCACATTTCCACAAGGAAGCGAACGAATTCTTAAATTACAATTTCCAGAGAAATTAATTGCCACCACTGGCTACCACTTTGCCGGAAATCAGTGGGTGGATAAGAAATGCAGTGGCTACAATAACCCCTGACTTGCTTGACAATGTGTGAATTGAAAGTGAATGCAGATATAATATCTACCCAGACACTCATGGTATCCTCATTGAATATCAGAAAAGTGTAGGTCACGAAAACGTGATCATATAACCTACTCAAAAACTTTACTTTCATCTCTCTGCTTTTCAGTCCATAAGCAATGGACAGCAAAATTATATAAATTTCATGTGTAGACCCTGTGTAAGGCATTGTTGTTTAATTTATTATAGTTCCTTCAATTATAGACAAAGAAAAGTAACTAATATTGGAAAAACGTACACGCATTCACACTTAGAACAGAGTTCGAATAAACTTTCCAAAGAATGATAAGTCTGCCTGAGAGGAATTGTCCCAGTTCTACCCACAACCAGACTGAAATAAATTTAATCGGTCAACATCGGGGAAAAAACGTTGAATGCACTACAGTCAGCATGAAAATTTACCACAGACACAAAATTCTGTTACGAACACAAGACAAACATCTTGCTGATGTGGGCCGACTGATACTTTTCTTGAAAACGTATTGCAACTCAAATTGCAAAACAATATCGAATTCGCACGTGTTATGATGGAAACTTTAAATATTAGTGGCAAAATTAAGTACAACAATTCTCTTGGGAGAAATTATAAGTGAATTTTCCCTCCCTAAACTAGGTGGCACATGTAGACATATTAATATTTGTTGTTTTGGCCTTTTGCGTGTCACGCCACTAGCGATCCTTCGCAGAGAGGGTACATGAAACGGATGCATTCCCTTCGGTGCGAGATGCATCCCGAACACTCCGGCCTCCCTCAACAGAACCTGCGAAACTATGTCAGCCTTCTCCAAAGTAAAGGATTTGACCCTTAACCCCAAAATCTAGGTGCAACTACGCTACCAGTACAAGCAGAAGAAATTTTCGGACCACGTCCTCCAACTGCAACTGTTGATGCCGATATTTAAACGCGGTTCCATCAGTTATTGAACTCAGCTGAACATCTGAAGGACATGCAGCGAACAGTCCGCTATAAGATATCGCTGTTGGCCAAACATCTGGCCGAGATTAACGAAGCCCCAGGTGAGTTCCTAAAATAGAATTCCGACCTATTCACCACCAACGCTGTAGCTAGGTTATTAGCAACCCCAGCCCCGTCTAAGGTGGCAGACAAAGCTGAACATGGCGTTGCAGGTTGCAAGGACAATCTGTTGATTGGCACATGTATCTGTCAAGATGCCTTCCAGTATAAACGAAACCTGTCAATGGTCTGGGTGTACTATAAGAAGGCTTTCGACACAACTTCTCATGAGCTGATTCTCATCTCGCTCAAAGTGCTGAAAGTCCAGCCTGACATAGCGAGATGCATCGAAAACCTGCTACCGCTCTGGAAAACGCGCTTCATTTTGACATCTGGGAAGCGTGGAGTGTCGACAGAGTTCGTATGCTACCACCGCGGGGTATACAAGGTGACAGCTTGAGTCCTCTTCTTTTCTGCATCTCGTTACTTCCTCTTTCCGTTGTGCTAAGACGTGAGCGCGGTGTGATGTACCTTTCAACCGCAGGCATAAAGTCACCCACCTTTTTTACGTGGATGACTTAAAGCTTCATGCCTCCAGCGACAGTTACCTTCAAAGTGCACTGAACACCGTGCAAGTATACATCCAGGATATCGGAATGGAATTTGGATTGGACAAGTGTGCAGTTCTGCATTTGAAAAGGGGAAGAAATAGGGATTTCGGCGAAGACGTGCAACTCGTGGACCGAAGCATCACACACCATCTTGTTCCCGGAGAGTTCTATACATATCTTGGTGTGAGTGTGAGTCATGTCCAGGATGTGTCCAAGGTCAAAGAGGCTCTGTGCAGCAAGTATAGACACATCCTACGACAGATTTGGAGTTCCGAGCTCTCTGGTAGGAATGAAGTCGCTGCTACCATCATGCTTGCTGTTCCGATCCTGCGCTACACTTTTGGAGCAATAAAGTGGACAGTCTTCATCCCAAATTTTCCGTCGAACTCATATACCTCCCAAGTCATCTTGCAGGTATAGGTCTCTTGGGTATGGAAAATATTCATAATAGGATAGTACTGGGTACAGCTCATTCCATCATAAATAGCTCTGACCCCCTCTCAAAATTCGCATGCTCACATGAGTTTGAGGGTGTAGGAGCGTTTATATTTCAGGCGGCAAAGAGAGCAGGAAATGACCTTGGACTTGACTTCGACATCAGCTCAGTTGGACGGCGAAGACAGTTGCCCCTGTTGACGATGACGTCAGATCAATTCAAGGGCACTGTTAAGAAGGCTGAGAAAACTTTGTTGATCAAACAACATGCAGATAAACCCATGCATGGGACCTTCTTCGAAAATGTAGAAAAAATGGGCTTGTCAAAAGACCTGACGTTCGCCTTTCTACGGTCTGCCGGACTAAAGTCTGAAACCGAGGGTTTCATCTTAGCGTGCCAAGATGGTGTTGTAAACACACTTGTGTACCGCCGAATGGTGATGTGTGTGGGGGTAGCGGATACTGTCTGCAGGGCATGCCGAATGCAACCAGAGACGCTGATGCATCTTCTGTCGACATCCAAACACTATGCCAGCTGCGCCTACATTCATCGACATAATGCTGCTTTACGTGTACTCTAATACCACCTGAGGCACTTTTATGGCATTGATAAGACCCCCCGTTTTGCCGTACGCCCCTGAGGACATGGAGTCCGTTGTTCAGATTGCTCCGACTACTGCGTGCGCACGATCCCAACTCACTGTAGCCGCCCATCTCGTGGTTCGAGCCTTGGCTGCAGTTTCGCTTGGTCTGCAAGCAGTCGAGTTATGACGGCCAAAAGCCCTAGGTTTTGACTGTTTGTGGAACAACCAAACAATTGATTAACAATTATAATGATGATTATAATGGCAGTTGCTTACAATGATGTTTTTGTGTCAATAGCATAGTCATCAAACTGAGAGAACTTGCATTACCATTTAGAGATCAGGTTTGAAGAAGACGTTTTCTAAAGCAGTAATTTTAATGTAAGTGAGACATCTGTCATAAATTGAGACGAACGAGAGAGCTTTATCGCCGTATTTTTAGCATTCGTCGGGGTATCATGATATATTTCTCTTCCACACCAGCACATTTACACATCTCTCCCGTACCCAGCATCTTTTTCCTTTTTCTCATCTCGCTTTGATTATTTTTTCGTATTATACGTACTAATACGCAGGCGGTGAAGTCTATAGTGCAGAGTCATTGATAGAAATATATCGGAATGAGATATAGACTCTTATCAAAGGATTTAATAATAGTAGCTACAAGAGTTTCGATAAAATGAAGTATTTGCAGAAATACTAACGAATTCTGTATTCTGAGCTAATTATACTAATGAGGTGATAACATATTCTCAATTGTAACAATGATATAAAATAGCATACACGGTTAATAACTGGGACAATGCAACACACAAGAACTGTTACATTTCTCTGTGCAGTGAAGAAAATCTGACAACTGTGTAGAGTCTTCATCTAGACCTCGTAGTCTACACTGTAGACTACGAGGTCACTCTCAATGTAGCTGAATATCCAAAGCCTAAATGCATAACCTATTGTAAGATTCTATTATTGTACCAAATTACAAGAAATGTGATACTCTAACTCACTCCCTGGCAGCAGAACCTGCAGGTCCAACACCGACAACACCAAAGCCTGCCACCAGCCATGATCCTTAAACAGCTCCATTAATTTACTATTTTCACAACCCACCTCCCTAAGATCCATCTTGATATTAACCTCTCATCTCCTTCTTGGTCTACCCAGTGGTTGTTTTCGAGAAGGATTCCCTTCCAAAATTCGGTATGTACCCCTTGCCTTCCCCCCAATGTGTTCTACACGTCCAGTCCACCAACCAAAGCCTGCCACCAGCCATGATCCTTAAACAGCTCCATTAATTTACTATCTTCACAACCCACCTCCCTAAGATCCATCTTGATATTAACCTCTCATCTCCTTCTTGGTCTACCCAGTGGTTGTTTTCGAGAAGGATTCCCTTCCAAAATTCGGTATGTACCCCTTGCCTTCCCCCCAATGTGTTCTACACGTCCAGTCCACCAGAGCCTCCTACATTTCGCTATCCTCACTATGCTAGGTGACCTGTACAATCCATGCAGCTCCTTGTTATGCAATATTCTAAATTTCCCATTTATTCCATCCCTCCTAAGTCCAAATATCTTCCTGAGCACCTTGTTTTCAAACACTTGTAATCTACATTCTTCCTTCAAGGTAAGTTTCACAACCCTGCAACAGGCAAAGTCATTGTTTTACATATCCTGATCTTTAGTGTTTCGGACAGCAACAAGAGTTTTTGAATTGAATAAAAACAAGTATTTCCCAAACTGTATTCTACTCTTAATTTCATCATGGACCTCATTTCTATCTGTTATTGTTGTTCCCAAATACTTAAATTTTCAAATGATTTGTTAATTACAATTATATTCCACCACTGTTGCCGATGTTGATCCTGTATTATGCCCATGTATTTAGTTTTGTCTACCTTTAATTCCAGTTTCTGCATTCTTGGTTATGGAACCCACACCATCAACCAGCAAATTGACATTATCAGCATAGGCAAGTATCTATAAATCATACAAAACCGATATTGTGTGTAACATCCCTCATTTTGGTTATGAGGCCTACAAAATGGTGGAGAAGCAGCAGTCACAAATTATTGCCACTATCCTGCTACTACATGTGAGCTGGGTAGCACAGTCAGGAGAGTGACTGGCTACAGGCTGGTTGATTGGGTTTGATCCCTGATACAGGATTTTATTCTAGCCTGTGCATCCAGACTATCTCCAGGGCCCATCCCACCTCCTGACCAATGGGTAACAGGGTCCTTTCCTGGTGGCAAAGTGTGGCCAGGGTGGGCTGCTGACCACTCACCCCATCTAGTGCCGAGGTTGAGAACAAGTAGAAGCTATACTACCTCTCTCCTGTGTGTCTGCATGGTGCTTAATGGAATGGAAAATCCTATATGGCTGAAGGACTGACAATTGGCGTGAACTATGGTAGTAGAGAAAGTAAAGTGGACTGATGAATGTGTGTAGTATGGTCAAACTTGGTTCTCTGAGATCACACAACCACAATGTTATGCCATGTAGTCTGGTAGAAGGGCAATGACGGAAGCAGTAACCTGGAAGACAGCCATCTTATTGCCATGTGAAACTGAAATCTCACAATGTATCTTGTAACAGTCAACAAGTAAGTATAGCTGGATTCAGCGTTTTTGGCCGCTGAACTTTGTGAATTGGAACCTCGGAGCAAGTCACTTACCAGAAGTTTCCTGGAAGGGATGGCAGCACACTCCAAATAAAATGAAACATCACCATGGTATGTAACACAGGAATGTCGATTTCACTACACTACACATAACTAGAAAATTAATACTGCGGAGAGTAATAGATAATTTTATCTTCTTCACAACTCTTCTGTCCTCTTCCAATTCTTCCACTCCTGACAGACCTTAACTTTTTGACGTATCATTCAATTTATCACTGCTGCCGCTGCTGTCCACTCCATTATCTTCAATTATAATATGTTCAATAGTGTCTTCGATTATGCTTTCTAGCTCATAATAAATTTGTTCTAGTTTTTCCACATGCCAACATACATTCTCTCATTCCTCTTGCCCAATTTCTTCGAATCTCTGGCGACACAGATTCTCGATGTCCTTTATTTTAAATGTTGTGTTCTTGCTTGCAACCCATTGTTTTGCCCAAATAAGTTCAATGGCAGTCTCAGCACAGTGTGCCCTTTGTCTGTCAAAATCTTATCAAAAACATAACATTTGTGCTTTGGCTTATTTAAATTGATTAAATCGTACAGTAGAGATTTCAACATGTCACAAAATGGGATGTTTCTTTCCGTTAGCCAGGCCTTCATTTCGTCCTTCTTCGAGTTAGATGTCGGTTGTTTGTGTCTGTCTGAGTGTTGTGATACGAGGCTTTATCAATGACCAGAAGGGAGATTGCAACGAACAGGTGTCATGTTGTTAACACAGCATAGTCACAAGACAACAATATCAGGCTTTCACACTGCTGCACTGACACAGACTGTACTGACTGACAGAAACAAGTGGCAAACTTAATTGCCTCCTTTCCTCCTCCTCCTTCCTTACCTCATTAAGTGGTCTGCATAATGGGCTCTCCCAACAAGGTCAGCAGCCAAAAACGACGAATCCAGCTATACATTAGCCTGATATCACCTTGCAATTGAATGTAAGGACAAGAGATGCTATTCTTGAGTAAGGTTTTGCATGTAACCTTTATTATTTTGAACTACACTTCCTGAATCTGATACCACAGTTCTTATTCACAGTGCATGAAATTATCCCTGATTGTCATCCTCTGGGGTGTGCTACCAACATTTTATACAACCTACTTCCTCCAGCTTCACTGTCATTCCTTCTTAAACACTGGTAACCAGCTGCAAAAACTGACAGTCTGTAAGTCCACAGTCTAATCTCTCATTGCTGTGAAAACCTCAAGTCTCTAATTACAGGTCCTTTACCTATTCCTGATGTCCCTAATGTTTACCAAGTGGTCTCTTCATTTCAGGTTTCCCAGTAATATTTTTGTATGCATTTCTCATCTCTACCATGCATGCTACATGTTTTGTGCTACCCATCTTATCCTCCTTGGTTTCATCATCCTAATAAATCTGTCACAGAGTATAAATTGTTATGCTTCTCAGTATGCAGTTTTCTCCAAACAAACATACAAAACTGGGGTTTCTTCCTTTCAGGACTTGAACCTGAGAGGATCTCCATACCACTCTATGAACTAGAAACTGATAATTCAACAATTCATTTTGAATGCATAGGAATCATTGAAACATACAAATACAAAATGCAGAGTTAACAGATTGTTGAAGCACCTGGGACATGTAATTACCACTGGGCTTTAAAGGATTAATCACCATAACAATGCAAGGCAAAAGGGGTACAAATTATGAAGCTCCTCACTGCATACCTTATTTTCTGCAGTGTTAAGATACACCGAGATTTTAGAGGAACAACTTTAGGGGAAAAAAACCTAGAATACTTTATACAACCTAGAACACCTTTGGACCAAACAACAGTATAATTCCTATATCATAATAACCTAGCGCTTGGGGTTTCTAAGCCCTAATTAAATTTATGATAAAATTTCATCTTTCAACTGCTTGTCTTATTTTTAAAAACACTAATCAACATTTTCACTAGAATGCTACAAACTATCTACAATCTGAATTTCATTACCTGTTTCTTACATATCATACTGCAAAAAAAATCTTACATTTAGTAACAGGGTACTCAAAATTATATTAGTTTATTCTGGAAAATTTGGAAGAAGCAGTGATTTGGTTTTCTGTGGGAAATAAACATAACTCTTAAACAATATAAATTATTTTATTTCACCTTGTGCCACTTATGTATACATCTGAAGTTAAAAAATTCATTTTTTTCCCCTAAGATGTTTCTACTATATGTGGGTCATCTGCAAAAACCCTTGATAGTATATTATGCAATATAATTAACACTACATCACAGGAACAGAATTCTATACACTGCAAATAAATATCACTTTACACAGATACATGCAATATGTTACAATCTGCTTCACTGAAAGTGATCGATGACAAGCCACTTTTCTTGTACCTGCTCTACTTGCTTTGTAAGAATTGGATTGCGAATGCGAACCTTCACTTCCAACTTCCCACCTACTGGCTTGCGACCTTCCATGAGCTGCAATACAAGAAAACTGTTACAACATTATCTCAATGATTTAAGAGATTACAGGTACAAGTATTACAGTTTTAACAATATATCAGAATAAAATACCTGTTTTGCTGTTGGATCAGGTTTCATGCAGACATTAGTATTATGATGTTATATGTGTTATTACATCTAAGCTCTGTGATTCATAAAATACTGTCATGAAAAGGCAACAGTCTTATTGCTTATGAAATGATTTGTTGTGTATAAGAAATATTACCTATACATAATTTGAAGCCATGATTATTATTTCTATTGTACCACACTTCAACACAACAAAATAATGAATCTGCATTTTGCTCTGCTACCATATTATTATTTTCCACCTACATAAATGTTAAATTAACAAAAGTTGCAAATTATTTGAAGAGTCATATAAAATTTCAGAATTTTCACTAGTTTGATAATTGTACCGTGGGGAATTTGGTTTGAAAACAGGTTTTGCAACTTATTTATTGCTTACAGCCTGCAGAATGGACTGTCAGACAAGGAAGTAAATACTATTTCAAGACTACATAAAAACAATAATCATGACAAAGATCAAGAAGTACTAAACTGAAAATAGAACATTGTGAACATAACTAATATATTACATTATCCCACACATCACAGATCCTTCATGCAGAAGCATGTTCCCAAATACTGGAATTCTGTCACAGCTTTGAGGGCTTTATTAACTATTATGATTTTGTCCTGCAGTTTGGTAACAAGACATGATGATTACTTAATTTTCTCCGTGTTTACTTATACAATGACTTCTTTCCTAGCATCTAAGGCAGGTTCCACATGCTCCGTTTTGCTCATCATTTTTCCTGCAAGCTCATAAGGTCTGGAGGTAAAATAGTACACAGGGACTGCCCACACTCACAACACTCCCTGTTCATCATTTTGCCTTTACAATCATAAGTCTGAAGGTAAGACGGAGCATTTGTGGGAGCACATAAGAGTTATAAACAATGTGATAGCAAATCCTGCAACTAATGCACAGTCTTACCTCTTGCCAAGTGACTGAGAGTACATCATGATTGGAAGAAGAAATGACACCAAGAAAAAGTTAAATATGATGCACCAGTATTTACAATAAAGGCTCTGGAGATCCAAGTATGCATTTTAATCTTTATAAAACTATTTTAATTTTATTTTATCAAGCATAAATATAATATTAATAGATCATGCACAAACAGCACACTAATTACCCTACACTGTTGTGACAGACATGCATTAACATAGAACACTGATGATGATCTGTTAAAGACTGAAACATGTCTGACTGTTAATTGCAGCTACATGGTTTGAGAAATTAGAAGAAAATAATCAGGTCTGCTAGTAGTTCAGATTCCAAAAGTAGTTTGCAAAGAAAAAAGTTATGAAACTTTCTGCATATATAGAACTTGACAGAGCTATGTAGGAATGATTGAATTGCAAAAGAGCACAAAGGACACAAGTATCCAGCATAATATGCACTAATCAAGCACAATATTTCTTTGAAGACTCAGGAGTTGAGGGCAAAATCAATGCATACTCCAGTTGGCTAATGATATTTAACACCAATATGGTATATGGGAAATAGACATTCAATTCCAATCCTTTTCTGTGTTCTATGACCTCACACTGCCATTCAATTTCACAGGGATTTCCAGGAATGCATTCTGAATGAAAATCTAAAAGTAGATAAAATAACAAGGATAAAATTCTGGAAGTGTCTGCCAACAAAAACTCTAGCTTTCTATACATCACGGAATGCACTGTGCCATACACTGAGCAAAAAACCACATCCTAAGAAAATTAAGTAACTGTCCATTCATGCACACATTTGGTTATTTACAACAGCTGTATTTATAACTTCTAATCACAATGAATGAAAACCAAACATTCAAATGCTACTAACTCTCTTCAGTTTGAATGTTACGATACATTTAACATAAATGTCTGATCATGTAGTGGCAGAGGAGCTGCTATCATTATTTTGCTCTTGGATGCAATGTAAACTGCAAGAAAATGCAGTATGACCTCTGTCTTATGATGTTATGAAGGCTCTATCAAGAGGCAACATTTGAAATTCCATAACTATGGAATGTTGCTATGTGCTGCAACTGTTTCTTTAAATGTTCTGCTCCAAATTATCTCAATGACCCTGTACAGTTTGGCCATAAGAATTTAAATTACCCTGTTTATTGTAGGCTGCTACCCATTTTTTATTCTTTAATAAAAATTTCTAAAATATGTATTCTTCCTGTTTTGTTATGAGCCCATACTATTCTGTCATCCCCCTTCTTACTCCCAAGTCTTTGACTACCTCATACCATATATTGCAATTACCTCAATTTATCTGGCACAGACTCTACAGTCATCACAATTTAGTTTTAAACAGTGAAACTTATAATGATTCACAGTACACCAATATGCTTAGAGTCCATTAATTTAATTTTACTTCATCATTTGTGATGGAACTTACATCAAAGGAGTCATGAATAGTGCATTTGGTTTCCAGTGGAAGCAACTTCACAGCAGCTGTTCCAATCAACACATCACTTCTGAAGAAGCTCCTACAAGACAAGACCTTCAAATGTTAAACATTGCATTACCAAGAACTCAGACATTACAATGATGGCTCAATTAATGCATGCCCACAACATAACAAACAAAACCTGGAAAACTGAAGAATCCTTATGCAGTAAGTGTATCTTAATAACAAATAACACAAAACAAGTATGTACATATGCATGTATGAGTGTGTTTATTGTGTTATGGTGTGTGTGCGTACACATGAATGTGTATGTATGCGTGGGTGTGCATCCCTGTTCACTTAATCCACTACCAGCCCTGTACATCTCATGAAATACAGTATCCTACATAGCAGGATTTCATAACATTCTTCTCAGCTTACTGGCGGCCATAATCAAGGTCTCCGTATACATCCCAGGTCTCATATGGTCCCCAGGATCTTTGGGGAGGGTTAACCTCTTTAACCAGGAAGACCTGGATCTTTTATGCACCCTGGTCAGGGCCTCTGTATACTTGGGTAGTGCCATGTGCCCTGGTTTCCATAAGCCTCTGGTATTACATTGGCTATTTCTGGTTTTAATCTTACTTCTGGCACTTCCAGACACTTTGTCTTTGCATATGAAGTATGCCTTTAGAACAGTTGTCTTCTCAAAACCTCTGGATTGGCTAATACTTTCAGCTTCCCAAGGTGGTATGCCAGAACTGCTGGCTCCCTGCTGAGAGGAATCAATTTTCAAATAGAGGCCCCGTGTTAGAGAGCCCTTTCATTGGTGGCCATAATCAAGGCCTCCCTGCAAGTCTCTGTCTCAGAGTCACTGGGTCCTTTGTGTTGACTGGCATCTTTAATAAGGATGGTGCTTTCAAACGTAGGCCTTATAGACACCCTGGTCAAAGACTTCCTGGACTTGGGTAATGCCAAGTATCCTGTATGCTATAAGCACCTGGTACTACTTTGGCTCTCCTTGATTTTAAGTTTCCTCCTGGCATTTTCAGACACTTAGTCAGATGAAGCCTGAACCTTAAAGTCTACATACTGTATGTCACCTTTATCCAAAGGTTTGCTGAAACCACCAGCTTTCTGTGGTGGTATGCCAGAGCCACTGGCTCCCTCTATAAATGGCAATAGTAGATGAGTCCCTGCCCCCACTGTCTTCTGAGCTAACACTGTTAGGTTTCCAAGATGGTAGGCCAGAACTGCTGGCTCCCTGTAGCCTTTAAACAGATGCTTCATATTGGAGAACTCCTTTGTACAACTTCCATCCCCTTAAAAGTTACATATTGTAAGTCACCTTCATCCACAGGTTAGTTGGAATTACCAGCTCCCGGTTGTAATATGTCAAAACTACTGACTCCCAATTTGTAGGTTTCCTGGAGCCAATGGCCCCAGTCCCCACAGTGGAGTGCCACATCTACTGGCTTCCAACACAGAACAGTAAATAAAAACAATGCAGCTATGACACAACTTAGTTCAGGATTAAACACCACCAAAAATAAAATAATAATCAGAAAAGAAATAAGGTCCACAACAACCACCAGGGAACAAAATACAACCTAGTTCAAAATAAACACCATCAACATAAAATAATGATTCACTGAAGACTGAATTCATTGCTCTGATGACAGAGGCAGTATGACCTCTGAAATGGTGGTGGAAATCTACCATACTACATGACACAATAACCCAGAATACTGCAATCTTCAGACTAACCACTGTGAAAACCTCAAATCTACAATGATTCACTATGTAACAAATACATATATTTAGAATGTACGAGGGTGAGTCAAATGAAAACCGTAATTTTTTTTTTAAATTTAATTTATTGAGTGAAAGCGGTACACAACTATATCATTTTTCTACATAGTCTACATTTCGTTCAATACAGGCCCTCCAGCGTTTACGAAGTGTATGGATTCCTCTAGAAAAAAATT
>NW_019059882.1:213191-223992 GCF_000696155.1 Zootermopsis nevadensis | reverse complement strand
ATAAGCGGTGCCCTACTGTATATGGTACTCTGGTAGGGGATGAACAGTATTTTTATATAATGAAATTTAATTACAATGGCAAGCTTTACCTGAGACTGTACTATTACACTCATAAGATGAAAGATAAGGAATTTATGTCAAATGTGGGAGTCTTGGTACAATTCAGGACTTTTTTGTTATCAGGTGGAGCAGCATCTTCCTGCTGGAAGAAAAATCTTGTCTAGGAACCTTGCCTTTTTGATGTTATGATGATGATAACATGAAGCAGAATATTTCAGTTGTTCTCTTGGCTGCACAGAAATTCATCAAAATAGGATAATTTTTCTCTGTACCATCGAGTCGGAGTCGACCCCTAGTAACATTATGAACAAGATCCCTCTGATATGGAACTGTTCATATATTTTCTACGCAAATGATCCAGAAGTGGTTTGCTGTTGCCTTCTTCTGTTTGCATGGAGTATAAATGACACAGTATGGAATGCAGTGTTCCATGACTAAGATTCAATTTTATGAATAAACACACACATTTTTTTTAAATTGTATGCTTAGATTTTTCTGTTCTCTGAAGTGTTAAAAGGTTTAACCTAATTTTTGACTTATAAGACCAATATTTTCATTAAATTATTAACACATATTAATGCTAATAATATTTACTTTTCAATAATTCTTTTTGTTGCTGTTTGAGTTTTGTACTGAGCCAATATTTATTATGGTACGTTGTTAAATTCTTAACAATTTGTGCATATTTGAGAGGCATAAAAGTAGTTTCAAGAGTAAGGTACAAACAGGCACAGAATGTAGTAAATGAGTGGAAGCATTTTACAGGCATTGTTAAGGGTGTTTGAATACTAATCTGAACAGTGAGCAATGCACATGCACATGTGCATGACATAAAACCAATATGTCATTGAGAATGGAGACTTGGATGAAAATTGTCTCTGCGTACCTTACTTTCAGACCATCCCTTGCAGACTTCTAACAGTAATGTACTGAATGACACAATATATAAATAAATTAATTACTGTGATTGTGTTCTTTGCTGACATGGACATTATTTTATGGACTAAAACATAAGCTTTTACACTTTACCCCTGAGTAAACAAATGTATACTCACTGCACAATAGAGAAGCTTTTAGTTTCATAATGGAATTTGGGGATTGATTCACTCCGTTTGTGTGCACAGCGCACTGCATTCAAATCTTTCTTTGAGTGTAATGCCAGTTGCTCAAAACGGTTTGCACTAGCCACATCTCCTATTGCTTTGAAGTGGTCCCGTGTAGTCAGACACATCTGTAATCAATAGGTTTCCATTAAGTTATGTGAATAATATCTACAGCAGAAGCAAATGAAACTAGTAGTTATTTCATTGAGGAATTTTCTTGATATGAAAATAATTTTCAATTATTTGTACAATTCATTTTTAATGTACAACAAATGAGGATTATTACATAATGAAAAATATAATGACTTTTAAAGGTCACCTTGTATTATTAAAGACAGTACAATCAGGGAGACTATGACGAGATAGGAATATGTGTATGGTGAAGGAGAGCAAGACCGCAAACAGAATTTTTGCAGGAAAAGCTGTTGGAAAATGTCCACTTCAAAGACCAAGGAGCTGGAAGGATGACAATGAGATAAATCTTAGGAAGACAATGCAGTCATGTTTATAAAGATTACCTCTCAACTGAATATAACTTTGAGTTATTGTCAACAACTGCTAAGGAAAGGATATTTGCTGAGCAAACTGCATTCTTCATTTTGATCAATTAACACTTAACATATAAACAGCTCAGTTTTATCAAAATCTGAAATCTTTAATCACATGAGGATATACCTGGAACTGCTGAGACTTTTAATTAAAGTGCACACAGATTTGTCCCACTTTATGTGATGTTACTTGCCAGGATTACAGATGAGATTTGATGAGGTAAAACTGACATTTTGGACACTAAGGACTTCAGTTCTTGCATCTAAAAATCAGTAGTTTGGCTACTAGGACCATGGCAAAATGTTCTTGTAATACTGGTATAAACATAACAGCAGAGTTAGTTTTTTGAATTCAACCCAAATCAGGTTCTTCGTCATTTTCCAGTTTTTTACTATGGTTACAGGTTTATTATAAAAAGTATTTCACTGAACATTGTGATAAAATGGTTAACACTCCTGCTTAATATTTGAAAGGTTTCAGAACAAACTCTGGGCCTGGAGGCTGACTACCTTAACTGAGACTTTTTACCATCTTCCTTACACATTTCAAGAAATGTTTGAACACCTTAAAACAGACCACAACCACTTAGTTCCATATCTTTTCTGATAAATAATTAATAATTTTTCCTATTCAACACTATACGTCCCGCACCGTAGCCGCGTGTTCTGAGGCATCATGCTTCGGACCGACGATACGGAATGCGTGCTGGTTCGAGTCTCGGGGGAGAAGAAATTTTCTCATGAGGTTTCGACCAGTGTATGGGACCGGTGCCAACCCAGCATCATGAGGAAATTGGGGAGCTACAATGGGTAGCATAATCCGGTCAGGAAAACCAGCAATGGCTGGGGGGTTCGTCGTGCTGACCACACGTCACCCTATATCTGGTTGGATGATCGTTCATGCTTAGGCATGTGAACGTGAGACCAGCAGTCAAGCTAGTCAGCTTTGGCTCTCTTGAGCTGTTACGCCACATATTTATTTATTTATTTTATTCAACACTACACAGAAAATAATTAAAATCCAGTTGACATAACAAATGTGGATTATCATATGTTGTGAAAGTCCATGAGGGTTTTTGAATACTTCAAAACTATCCAGTCAACATTTTACAAACCTATACAAAATTTTGCAATGAATGACATCAAGTTTTTAGCCGTATCCAAAGAAGAAAAAATATCTGGAATAATAGTGCAAGACTTTTATAGCAGATGATATATATATAATACAACGTGCCAGTTTACATAGAAAAACACGAGAATACTGCTGCAGGTGTCAAATGGAACACAGCACCAGGTAGCAAGAAAAGCAGAGGTCCTTGGACATTGGCTGCTCATAAACACAATTATTTTTCATTACCTAAACTCTTTTTGAATCTACACAGTAGTAATAGGAATGCTTGAAGCACTGACAGTCAAAACAAAAATGTATTTTAGCTAGAGATAATGAAGCTGGAAAAGGGGACATCTACATATGCAATGCATGAACACACAAGTGGTGTTTGTTGGAAATACAAGGGGAATTGTTATGCACAATCCTCTGTATTGGTAAAGAAGGAATCACTACTCCCATGGGGCCAAACTCACCCATACATTATACAGCTTCATCTTTCAGGAACAAGCCATGTCAAATGTTGAAAGTTATCCAACATTTCAGCTAACAATGCAGTTGCCATCTTCAGGGTGAATGTGTACTGGTTGGGCATTATTTTAAAGCTTTACAGAGGGCAGGCAGTAGGAAGTGAGATTAATGTGATGGTGCTGACTGGTGGAGCACAGATTCTCTTGTTCTTGTGATAAGGTGTACAGCAGCCAAACAGGCTTTCACAACACTACCAGGATTTCATGATAAATCGCAGAAAACAAACCAGAAAACCAGCAACCTGCAGTAGCCAACTATTCTATAGCAACCAGCACTGACTTTGACAAAACAGAAGTCACATCCAACATCCACAACTAATAGATACAACTGAAATAACTAAACACACCCACAACTTCAACCATGAAACTGTTATAGATGAAGTAATTTCTAGCTTCACCTCTTCTCTCCCAAAACACATATCCAACCATCTCTATCCCTGAACAATGATCAAACCTTCCTTCCTGTCCATGACAAAAACTTTCTCATCACCTCTTCTCCTTCCCAGGAGCAAGTTGAAAGACTTTCTCATCACTTCCACTTAACATGGCACCTCCCTTCCAGACTTACAAGACCACTAATCTTCTTTCTTCACCTCTTTTTCTCATCTCCAGTTGGACAACAGCCCACTCTTACAATCCACCAATCAACAACATCACATCCAACTTACCTCCTACTGTCTGCCCTATATAAAGCTTTCAAAAAATGCCCAACCAATACATATTCACCCTGATGATGGTAACTGCAACGTTTGCTGAAAATGATAATTTCAAACATTGAACATGGCTGATTCCTGAAAGCCAAATTTGTACATAAACTCCAGCTGCAAAAATCTAAGGACAATAATCACCCATAAATTTCAAGAATTATTTCTAGGTCTGTTTTATCTTATAAGATCAATTTAGGATTTTGAAGATGATGATGTCCACTTTGTGCTTAGTTCATAAAGTATGCGACTGAGGTTGAACACAGAGCTAGGGCAACATTCATCTGATAATACAGTGTCACAGCCTAAGCAAAAACACTTCATTTGGGGAATCCTACCAACAAGCAAAATATCTAAGCCACACAGATGACATGCCATGTGCTACAAGCATGGGAAGAGGAGGGATTGGTATATTGGTGTGAGACTTGTGATATGGGCCTCTGTTTCAACCATTTTTAGGATCATCACACCAAACTCAACTTTTATGGTATCCATCATCCATCACTAATTATGGATGCTATCATTTTTAAATAATATGCACATAATTTTTGGGAATTTAAATCCAAATCTCCTCTGCCTGCAGGATTTAAATATAATTAAATACTCTAGTAATGAAAGGGTACATTGGCTTTTTTTTAAACATTAATTATAACCAAGTGAAACTTATCATCTCCATGTACATTATTTATCAAAATGTTAATTGCCACACAGGTGGTTCAAATTTAATCTGGAATTTTGATAATAGTATGCCAATAAATTACTTTATCCATTTCATCATAGGTAGTCTTCTTGAGGTACTATCAACCTACAAGTTCATGCTTATTTCAGTCTTGCAACAGAATTTTTTAAGATGGGTCTGCAACCAAAGGAGAAATTCAGAAACAATAAAAACCCAAATTAAATTTGAACCAACCTTGTACTTAAAACAACACAAATCTGGAATATACCTTGGTTTGTTTCAGAAGATCTTCTTCCAATTTATCGAAAATTTCAGCATCACTTCCAGGGACACAGTCATCAACAGTAACAAAATCAAAATCTGATTCAAGGACTACCCTTGTGTCTGGAGGTATTGGTACCTGTAAAACAGATATATGTTTGCATTTAGTTCTTTCTACCTATTACTTATACTGTCCATTCTATGATATTTTCAGTTTCACACGACTTTAAAACATTACACTCGCTGTAAATTAATAAGATGAAGAGTTCAAAATGTGTAAGATTCTATGTAAGCTTCAGCTTCAATCATCATTCCAAACACACGACACTGAATGAGGACAGTTACCCCACATCTGACACTATTACTACTATCCAAAATGAAAATAGAAGTCAAAGTTGCTACTTCCTTACTCTAGAAAAAGTATTTATAACTGACACTAATTACAACATTTTGAACAGGTGGAAGAATTACTTCTCTCAGCTACTGAATGTTCACAGAGTTATTGATGTTAGGCAAACAGAAATACATACAGCTGAGCCATTAGTACCTAAGCCTAGTACATTTGAGGCTGAAATTGCTATTGCTAAGTTGAAAAGGTATAAATTGCCAGGCAGTGATCAAACTGCAATAGAAGTGATTCAAGCAGGAGGTGATACATTATACTCTGAGATCCATAAATTCCTAAATTCTATTCGGAATAAGGAAGAATTGCCTCAGCAGTGGAACGAGTCTATTATTGTACCAAATTACAAGAAATGTGATACTCTAACTAACTCACTCCCTGGTAGCAGAACCTGCAGGTCCAACACCGACAACACCAAAGCCTGCCACCAGCCATGATCCTTAAACAGCTCCATTAATTTACTATCTTCACAACCCACCTCCCTAAGATCCATCTTGATATTAACCTCTCATCTCCTTCTTGGTCTACCCAGTGGTTGTTTTCGAGAAGGATTCCCTTCCAAAATTCGGTATGTACCCCTTGCCTTCCCCCCAATGTGTTCTACACGTCCAGTCCACCAGAGCCTCCTACATTTCGCTATCCTCACTATGCTAGGTGACCTGTACAATCCATGCAGCTCCTTGTTATGCAATATTCTAAATTTCCCATTTATTCCATCCCTCCTAAGTCCAAATATCTTCCTGAGCACCTTGTTTTCAAACACTTGTAATCTACATTCTTCCTTCAAGGTAAGTTTCACAACCCTGCAACAGGCAAAGTCATTGTTTTACATATCCTGATCTTTAGTGTTTCAGACAGCAACAAGAGTTTTTGAATTGAATAAAAACAAGTGTTTTCCAAACTGTATTCTACTCTTAATTTCATCATGGACCTCATTTTTATCTGTTATTGTTGTTTCCAAATACTTAAATTTTCAAATGATTTGTTAATTACAATTATATTCTACCACTGTTGCCAATGTTGATCCTGTATTATACCCATGTATTTAGTTGTCTACATTTACTTCTAGGCCTATTTCCTTGCTAGCCTGTAGGAGAGTTTCTGCATTCTTGGTTATGGAACCCACACCATACACCAGCAAACTGACATCATCAGCATAAGCAAATACCTGGTGCAATCCATTCAATTCCAGCCCTTCCTGATGACATGTTCTAAGAGCAAAATTAAGAAGCATTGGGGTTAAAGCATTAGGCCATTGTGCATTGGGAATGAATCCAACAGAAGGTTACCTATACAAACTGTACTAGATACTGCATCCATGCACATCTTAACTAACTTAAGAAGTTTCTTTGGTATTTCAAACACAATCAAAATGCCATACAGTACCTCTCTTCTAACTGAGTCATACTCCTTCCTAAAGTCCACAAACAGCTGGTGTACTGATCCATTATACTCTCACTTTTTCCATATTTGTCAAATGCAAAAGATCTGATCAATGGTTGGTCTATTAAAACAGAATCCACATTGATTGTCCCCCCACAGTTTCATTAATAAATGGCATTATTGGATAACATTTTGTATGGTGCTGACAAAAGAGGGACACTTATGAAGTTACTGCACTCAGTTTTATAACATGTTTTATGGATAGGAACAACAACTGATTCTTTCCACTGTTGGGGTAGTAATTTCTGGTTCCAAATCTACATTATAAGCATATGTACCTTTGAGTGCAGTGCCCTACCACCTGCATGGATTAGTTCCACTGGGATTGAGTCAAGATTTATAACATTTTAATTTCCCAATAAAAATTTAAACTTCATTTAGGCTCAGTTCCGGGATGAAGGGCTCTGCTGTTTTTACTTCAGGCTCTTTAAATTTATCAGCTACGTGAACGTTTAGTAACTTACTAAAGTAATTTCTCCATCTGCTATGTGATCTCCATTTTCATCCTTGATCAACTGTGTCCTAAGTTTGTACCCCCTCTTAAATTCACTCATGCCTCTATACAACTCTCTGGTGTTTTATTTTTGCTGTTCGTTTCCAACTTTCCAGTCTAATCTTTGAGATACTCCCTCTTCTTTTTCCTCAAAATTCTGCTGGTTTTGCAACATCTTTTCCCTGTTTATTTGAGTACGTGCCTGCAGCCATTGCAATCTAACCTGCTTCCTCCACCTTACCAAAATAGAGTATTCTTCATCAAACCATGCTTTATTTTGCAAATTGTTATGATACCCTACACTCTCCTCACTTTAAATTTCCATGTTATTACATATATTTCCCCAGGCCATATTGGGGTCTTCTACTTATTCTCTGTATTATCTTCACCGTTATCTAGGATTGCAACCTGATACTCTTGCTTAGTTTCTACATCACTCAGTCTTTTTACACTGAATTTTTCAATCCTGTATATCTGTCATACCTGTTTTCTGACAAAGAGTCTTGACCTCAATTTTGCTGTCACTAAATAATGGTCAGTATCACAGTCCACTCCCCTATAAGATCCCATGTCTACAGTGTTTGATTGTCTCCTCCAATTGATTAGAACGTGATCAACTTGATAATAGGGCATCACATCAGGTGACGTCCAGGTGTGCTTATGGATATCAAGATGGAGGAATGTTGTTCTTTTGATGATCATATTTTTGAATGTGTGGAAGTTCATTAATCTCACCCCATTGTCATTACTAAATTCATGTTATGGGGCGATAATCTGACTGTAGTAATCATCAAGGCACATTACTGTTTTTAACTTCATACAAAATTTTATCCAATATCCTTCTTTCAAGGCTAATTCCATATGTAGATGAAATTACTGGCCATCATCAGTGTGTGTTTCAACATACGTAATAGGTCAACTACTGATCATATTTTTTGTATTCGTCAGATAATGAAGAAGAAATGGGAGTACAATGAGACAGTACATCAGTTATTCATAGACTTCAAGAAAGCATTTAATTCAGTTAAAAGAGAAGTATTGTATAATATTCTCACTGAGTTTGGTACACCCACAAAACTAGTTAGGCTTATTAAAATGTGGTTCAATGAAAACCACAGTAAAATCTGACAAGCTTCATATTCAAAATGGTCTAAAACTAGATGCTTTATCGCCATTGGAAAGGTCCAAGAAAACCAGGTGGGACTGAAAATGAATGGGACACATCAGCTTCTGGTATATGCTGATGAAGTAAATCTATTGGGGGATAACATAAGTACCAGAAAGAAAAACACAGAAGCTCTAATTGATGTTAGTAAGGAAGTTGGTCTAGAAGTAAACACAGAAAAACTAAGTATCTGTTGACATCTTATCACCAGAATGCAGGGCAAAATCATAATATGAAGATAGCTAATGGATCCTTTGAAAATGTGGCTAAGTTCAGATAACTGGGAGGGACAGTAACAAATCAAAATCCAATTCATGACAAAATTACGAGCAGATTAAATTTGGGTAATGCTTCCTACCATTCAATTCGGAACCATGTCTTCTCATCTACTGTCTAAAAACATAAAGCTTTAAAATACATAAAACTATAATTTTGCCTGCAGTTTTGCGTGGGTGTGAAACTTGGTCTCTGACACTATGGGAGGACTGTAGACTGAAAGGATTAGCTAACAGGAAAATATACGAACTCAAGAGGGATAAAATACTAGGAGGTTGGAGATAGTTGCATAATGAGGAGCTTCATAAGTTGTACTCCTCACCAAATATAATAGGCTGATCAGGTCAAGGAGACTGAGATGGTCAGGGCATGTAACTCACATGGGACTTTCTTAAATTTTTATGGGACAGAATTCGAGATGGAACGCATATTATTCATACAATTGCCAACAATGTCAGTTTAACTACAATTAACACCATCAGCTTGCATCATCCTCTCACCACACCCACATTTACCACATTCCTTTCAATTTTTCCCCTCACTATGCACCTCAAAATCATAAATCTCTGCAAGAATTTTACTGAAACCACAGGCTTCCAACCAATCTTATTTCACAATTTAACTGACAGATTTTCTAATTATTTACTGGAGAATAGGGAAGAAAATTGTGCCATTGAATTGCATTAAAAACTTTCATTATGCAAAGAGAAGTAAAGATTTTAATTTTTATATGCTGCTTTGTTAAACCTTTCAGTAAAAATGTGTTTTTAAAATACTTTAGATTTTCCTGTTATTCTTTATGGGCAATTTGCTAGTTATTTCTCAATGTAATTTACAGCACCTACCATTCATACGATGTGTAACAGTTAAGTTTTCAGAATGCTCTGTAAAGCTGTATTTAATTAATTACAAACTAGTGGATGCTGTCACCTTCAAAGTAGTCTCCCTGTACATCAGCACTGTAACCGTCCCTTTAGTTCTACCACACGTCTCAATGTTGTTCACTGTTTGTTTGTTCTTGTGGCCAGGTGCTCAGGTGGTTACAGCCTTCTTTACGTGGGGTATGTGTGCGGAGATATTGAAGGGAATTTTTGACGATGGTGTGGGATTGTCGGCGAGTAGGAGCCTCCGACACCCAGGGAATATACGTGGAGCAGATGGTGAGGCGGCTTTAACACAGATGGAGCGAATTCTCTTCTCTTATGTCACTGTGATATTCGGAGAAGCGTACCTTTATTGTTTCTTAAGATACAAAGCGACGAATATATTCGTAATTACACTTCTAGTAGACGGCTCGATGATTCAGCTGTTGCGTTTGATAGAAACGTGTCTTCTCGGTGGAAGAATCAAAACTTGAGAGTGCCAAGAGATTGAGAGATTGAGCTTCCGCAACCACACTCGCTCTTTTTATACACTGCATTACGCCTGGCTTTTTGGGTTACGCCCGGTTCCCACCAGACCGAATGTCGAAGAGGGAAACACCCAAGTGTGTGAACACTTTCTTGCAACTTAATATGCTTAATAAGGACAAATTTTTAATACACAATCAAATTTAGATGAAGTAAGGCGTTCCCATAACCATCTAATTACACCTTCGTTCTTTTATATATAAACCAGTTTAACATGCCAAAGCCTGGTTTACACTTCATCTCAAGGTTTAGCCCGTTCGGGGATCGAACCACTTACCTGGACTGGCACAGCACACTTAGTGAGTTGGTGTTTCCAGTGCTCAAAACATCTGTGGAACTCCTCTTCTAGAAAGTCATTGCATGTCTGCAATGTCTGAAAAACTGGCCCTTCAAAGCAGTCTTCAGTTTTGGGAATAGCCAAAAGTCACACAGGGCCAAATCTTGTGAATAAGGTGGATGGTTCAATTTCAATATCAACTGTTTGGCAAAACAGTCCCAGACAGCAAGTGGGTCACAAGCAAGAGCAATGTTATGATGCAAGATCCAATAATCAGAACAAAGTTCAGGTCTTCTCCAACAAACAGCCTCAACCTTGCCATTATTTCCAAATAACACTTAA
>NW_019059882.1:195274-206231 GCF_000696155.1 Zootermopsis nevadensis | reverse complement strand
GTGAGACTGGTCAACTTTTCTTTCAAACCACTGGCTACTCAAATAAGTGAAGTCATTTTTGCCAGGTATCAACTTAACTTTTGAAATGATTGCTTTCAAGTTGGCTGTTGTTATTATTTAATCTGTTAACAGAGTCTGCTGCATGCACTGCAGTTGTTTTATTTGAATTTGCAAATCTGATAATGAACATTGACAACACAAAAAAAATCAACAGGCCATGAGATGTTGACATGCATGGGGATTTATTTTTCCTGGGTGAAGTAATATGGATTTTCATTATCAACTTTGTGTATAAAGTAAAGAACTGCCTTGTCATTGAAAGAAAATACAAATCAGTGTGGAAGATACCAGAATATTTTTTGAAGATTTTCATATGAATATTTTTAGTTTCTGGAAACTATGTCACAGAAATGTCCATACATTGCTTAGTAATTTGCCTACATTATTTCTAGAGAATTCCAGTAAAGGGTTAAGGTAAAGGACAGTACCAAGTTTATTATTTATGCATTTCCTGCAATTTACACTTTTCATCAATGCCCAGAAAAGTGTAGAAAAGGAGTTCCACTGTAAGTGGCATCACCCACTAGTTTCACAACTTGAATTCTTTTGAGCTAAGCAGTATTAATGAAAGCTTTGGAACCCATGAAAAACATTTAACTTACTGATTACCAAAGCGAAGGAGACAGTAGTTTTGCTTATAGTGTGTTCTGCTGTGGAGTAGCTTTTGTTAACCTTTAGGATACGGAATTGAAATTTCCTTGTGCAAACTTGAGGCCAGATTAAATTGTCATTTAATGCTTTAAAGTGCAGAGAATAGTTACATAAAATTCAGTCTATCATTGCAAAGAGATAAAAAGATACGTCTAAATAACTTTACACCAAAGTTAATAGTACTATCAAGACTTATGGACAAGTGAACAAGAAATAACACTGATATTAGCAGAAAATGACCCTAATACAATTCCCTTACCCTAGATGAACTGTTGTCAACATTGCAAAGTTTTAAGAATAAAAAATCTCCAGGTCCAGATGATACAAATACATAATTAATAAAAACTGCACCACTAATCTTTCTCTTAAAATTTTGTAATTCCTAAATACATGAATAATAATACATAAATAGAGGCATTTTTGAGGCATCTTCAGATATTTCTATGTGATTTTGACATTTTTGGGACATCAAATAAAGAACAGATTCTTGGAGAGAACTATTTTAAATATTCCAAAATTTCTGCAAAATTCAGAGGGATGTTTGTAAGTAAATACACCCCTTAAAGTGAATAATTTAATTACAAATGAATCTCTAATAATTTAAGAAGCCTATCGCAGCATTTTAGAAACACAAGACATTGTTACTGAATATATACAATTTTTATTGAAGGTTGATCTTGTTTGTCCGTCATATTCTGGCAGCCAGTTTTCAAACAAAAATTATCTTCAATTCCATGTCATATTTCAAAAGTCTGTATAATCATACAAATTGTGCTTAGTCAAGAACAAAAACTTTTGAATGCTTTATGAGATGCAGGGAAGATAATGTAAAAAAAAAAGTTAATGCTGGGGGAGAATCACAATTAGAGTCCAATTAATAACAAAATATTTTAAAGTGTCAAACAAAATTATATAATAAATTTTAGTTGGAACCTTCAACATGTTGACAGTTTGTGTGCACATGGTTATGAAAATGTTGACTGATGATACAGAACTGAGGAGGAAGGCAATTTATTCTGATCATATCATAGTTCAAACCAGGACCAAAATGTGGATTTTTCAGTATTATTCTGAGACCAAGCACCAGACTTGTCAATGCAAATCTCTAGACTTGCAAACATTCAAAAAGACATGAATACAAGACCTCTTTAGGTTCCTTCTTTACAGCCAATAATATGGCAACTAAGTAACTAACTAGATGGCTTACCGAACCCGAAGGTTCATTACCGAATTAACCAAAGTCCTCCAATGGACCCTGTCCTGGGCCAACAAAATCCAGTCTCCTTCAACTCCTATCTCCCATAGATCCCGCCTGACATTATCCTCCCATCTACATCTAGGTCTCCCCAGCGGTCTCTTCCCCTCAGGCTTCCCAACCAATATCCGGTGCACACCTCTTGTCCCATCCATGCGCGCTACATGTCCCGAATAATAATATGGCAACACCAAACACATATATATGCAACGTATTTTTATAAGATTTTATAATAATAAATCTTGTTTTTCAAGTAGACACAGTTAAAATATTTTTGTCACCTGCATACAGATGAAATTATATGCAAGCCAGATATGTAACTGCTTCAAATCTGACTACCAAGCTCATCACTTACTAATTTTAACTATGTCAATAGACCATTTTTGTAATTAAATAGAATCAGCAATATTGCAGTTTATCATCAATAAATCAGGATCCTATCAGAATACGAATAGTCGTCAATGGTACCTCTTCTCCAAGTTTATATTAATCAAATTTTAACTAACTTTCAGATTTTCTGTAATACCTTATTTCATAACTTGTGATTTCTTACACCTGGTCAACCCTTGAAGATAAACCTCATTACTGTACCTGAATCTTAGACCAAGACAGCAGTGAGTGTCGAAACAATAGATTAGAATGACAAGAGACTACATCCAATGTGAAATACTTGAACAGTTCTGTTATGGTATCAAAGTGTGCCTGTAATATACCTGGGGGGTTGGGTAGTTCATCCACTGGAATTGGTCTGCCTGCATTATGTAACTTGATGGCATTCTCATACTGCTTCACAATACGACCCATGCGGCGGGCTTTGCTGGTATTTCCATCATCACGAGCAGCCTGTTCAACACTGCGATACTTGAGGAGACGTTGTTCCAATGCTTCCATCACTGTAGTTGGTGCTGGTGGGGCAGAATAAATATCCACTTCTGACTCAACCAATGGTGCTGTTTCTGTTAGCTCAGTGGGTGGCACCACCTGGTCATTTACCAGTGCTGGGACCTCCTCAGATGTACACTGCCTTTCACCTTCTTCTTTCTGCCCACTTAATGCTGATGCAGGTACCACAAAGTCTGGTGGAGGCAGTGGCATTGCACTCAAATCCACTGGCTGGCCTTCCTGCAGTGCTGCTATTACAGGATCAAATTGCTGTGGTGCACAAATGTGGAACTCATCAACTGTCCAGAGGAGCATATTATTCTGACCAAGAATGGGTTCAAAGATGGTTGTCTTCTGTGTTGTAGCAGCATGTAGTCTGGTAGAAGTTTACTGACATTTCAGAGGTACTTACTGCTGTCATCACTAAGACAATGATGGCCTCACTCAATGCCCTGATGATGGAGGCAGCAGGGATCTCTGAAACACCAGTATGTTTCTACCAGACTACACAGCACTACAAACCAGAAGATAGCCATATGAGAACCTCAGAGGCTGCTTCATACAAGTCAATACAAGATATTCAACAGAAACAAATACAATATAAATTGGTTATTCACTGTGTATAACGCCCTACCAAAAAAAGAGCTGAAGACAGATGAAACAGAACGTACACAGATAAAAATTAATATGTGTCATCAGATAATGAAATACTTCTTTTTTTAGAATATCAGTGGTAAGCTAGATTTAACATAAGTAACATTAAGGAACTGGTTCACAGTGTGCATTCAAACAAACATTATTTTGGTTTACAATGTGTGAAAACTGAGAGAGAACAGTAAAATATTCCCTGCATTAAACATATTTATGAGTTTACTTTGTTACTATACATGTACAAAAAAGAAACAGATTTCATAGCAACCTCTTTATCAGTGCAAAGCAACCAAGCCACTTACCAAGTTGACTTCTTCAGTACAACTTGCATGTTGACTATTTTTCATTATTTATTAGCCTTTTTTACATTCTGTAACACTTTCTACTAGGATGCCTTCCTTTCACATTAATTAACAATACCTTGACTGTACGGACATACTGGATGGCTAATGTATTGTTGCCTGCCCTCTTGGCCTGTAATGCAGCTTGCTTGTACTGGCTTTGCCGTTCCTTCAGCATGTTCAGTGTCTTACTACCTTCCCCTGTCAATTCTACAGGAGACTGGGATGTACTGTTGTTTATGTCATCTGCAACAATGCCAGGCAAAGGAACTCCTAATGGAGGATGGGGTGGTACAGGAGGTGGCTGGACTGAAACTGGAGGTGGTGGTGCTGGGCGTGATGGTACAGGAAGTTCTTTTGAAGGAGGTGATCGTGCTGAAGAAGGAAGATCGGGTTCAACAGATTTCTTCCCTGCAACAGTCACCACAGGAGGAGGTATCTCTTCCTCACTGACTGCTTTTCCTGAAAGGGCTTGTTTTAGAAGGTCATTGAGTGTCTTGATACCACGACCAAACCTGAAATACAGTATAATGCTTACTATCTCACCAGAGAAAAAGAGATGAAGGGAGACAGAATAGAATACATACAATGACAAAAATTACCAATATGGTTTCAGACAAATAATTTTTATTAGAATAATAGTGACAAAGCTAGATTACGAGGTGCGATCAGAAAGTTTCAAGACTGTGTCAATAGAGGGCGAACCGGATGTAGTACGAGCTTCTGCCGCTAGGGGGTGCGGCCTACATTCATAGTGAATCAGTGTGTCAGCCGGCATCATCGAATTAGACTCGCCAAAACGGCTACGGAAACCTATGAAATGCTAAAGCAAGCATTTGGGGAGTCCGCAATGGGTCGTACACAAACTTTTGTGTGGCATTCACATTTTAAAAATGGCCGAACCTCTGTCGAAGATGACGAGCGTTCTGGACGACCATCTTCGAGGACAACGCCCGAAAATGTTATGAAGATTCGGCAGGCCACTCACGAAGATCGACGTCGTACCATCAACGACTTGTGCACCATTGTTGGGATAGGCTATGGGACCTGTCAGCTGATTCTAAAGGAAGAACTCCACATGCAACGCATCGCAGCCAAGTTTGGGCCAAGGATCCGGGCTGAGGACCAGAAGCAGAATCAACTTCTCGTTTGACAGGAGCTCAAAGATCTTGCCGGATCGCCGGATTTAGCTCCGTGTGACTTCTTCCTCTTCCCCAAGATGAAAATTCAGCTAAAGAGAAGGAGATTTGAGACGATAGAAGAGATTCAGGCAGAATCGCAGATGGTGCTTGACAGGCTGACAAAGAAAGATTTCCAGGGATGCTTCCAGGCTTGGCAGCGGCGCTGGGATCGTTGTGTTCCCTCCCCGGGGAACTACTTCGAGGATGGTGGATGAATTTAATATCTGAGATAAGTGTACGGGTTTTTATAGGCGCAGTCTAGAAACTTTCCGATCGCACCTCGTATCATGAAGAAATCATAACACACTTCTACAATTTTCCTCACTCATACATATTCTAATACAACGTGCTACTAAAGTACAAATATTTATTTCTTAAATTATTTCATGCTTAATATACATTTTAATGTTAATATTATCTCTTAATGTCACATTATGAAACTTCCAATCATCTGACTTTAAAATCAGCATGATGTATTAACGTTTAAGAATAAATAGAAAATTTCAAGTCTTCTGCACTCTTCTTCACTAACTCAATAGCCTGTAATTACAGATATTTTCTAAATCCTATGTACACTTGCAACAGGACTCAAGTGATAAGCGATCAATCCACAATGTCTGTACTCCCTCGGAGTAATATAAAAAAAGCAAATACATATGGTTTGAGTAGAGTTTGATTTCATAATCCTAATGTATAGGCATACCTCGTTTTATTGCACTTCACTTTATTGTGCTTCGCAGATATTGCGTTTTTTACAAATTGAAGGTTTGGGGCAACCCTGCATCGAGCAAGTCTATCGGCGCCATTTTTCCAACAGCATGTGCTCACTTCGTGTCTCTGTGTCACATTTCGGTAATTCCCGCAATGATCTCGCATTGTTTTTTTTAGACATAATGCTATTGCACACTAATAGGCTGCAGTATAGTGTAAACATAACTTTTATATGCACTGGGAAACCAAAAAAATCATATGACTCACTTTATTGCGGTGGTCTGGAACCGAACCCACAATATCTCCAAGGTATGCCTGTATATAAAGACTGTGGTCCTTTCACTGTGTAGCCAAAGCAGTAATTAGCTTCACAAGCACTTCATCATGCATATACAACATGAAGTATTACTGGCATTCTAAAGGACATTAAGAATGGTATATTGTAATAGTTTTGGCTAAAATTTTGGGCATTATCCATTATATGTTGTTTCTCATGAAATGGCATTTTGAGTTCTGGACCTGCCTCCATCATCAGGTAAAATAGGGGGGCAAAAGGGTTCCCACTCTGTGAGGTCCCTCAGAAGGAACTAATCTCCATCCCTGAACACCTACTGGTGTCCATGCCGGGTATATACACTCCTTGTGTTACATTTCATCTGTGAGAAACATCAACACCTAAAACCTAAATAAAAATTTTAGAAGATTAGTAAAGCATAAAATAAAGAAGCTGCCAAAATCTCAAGCAGGAGTGGATGCAAAAATCCAAGCTAGCACAACATACCTACAAAGGGTAGCAGTAGGTGTCCAGAGATGAAGACTAGCTCCTTCTAAGGGACCCCAAACAGTAAGAACCCTTTTGTCCCCCTTATATTACCTGATGATGGGGACAGATCCAGTCCCTGGAATGTTATGATAAACAACTGATGATTGATAATGTCCAAACATTTTGCCAAAAGTGTTAATGGCAACTAAAAGTAATAAAATTTAGCAAATAGTCTGTTTCAAAATAATGTGGTTAGCTGGTTGAAAAGATTTTGTCAGTCATGAGAAGTCTGGAAGTAATGAGAATCAAAGCAATACAAATCATGAAGTTAAATGTTAGTAACTTTTATTATCTTTCCTTATTTTATATACACAGCCAAACAAAAGAGCAATGTCTCACTACAGAAGCAACTAACAATCATACTTTTTAATTCCCTACCATCAACAATGACAGCACGGCAGTTACGAGAGTTTCTGAGACAGATAACACAATGTAATGTAGGGTTTTTAAATTCTTTTATCATATTTGAAAAATATGTAATAGTTGTTCAGTTCATTTTTGTAGACTGCAAAATAATATTATGGCAGTGAAAATTTTAAATTTACCTTTCATCTGACAGCAGCAATAAAAGACTCATTGCAGCCAGGTATGTTATATTTGGTATGTGCAAGCAATATAAACATACATTCAAAATATGTGTAAATTATTTCTTATATGTTCAAAATTACAAACATTCATATGGTATACAACTGGTACATATGGTATACGAGATGCGATCGGAAAGTTTCAAGACTGTGTCAATAGAGGGTGAACCGGATGTAGTACGAGCTTCTGCCACTAAGGGGTTGGGCCTACATTCATAGTGAATCAGTGTGCCAGCCGGCATCATCGAATTAGAATTTGTTTCTTAGTTATGGGCGTTTTGGTAGTGCATTACACCGACCTTCCTGTGATTTCGGAATGGCGTGTGCATCAAATTTTGCCAAAGACTCGCCAAAACGGATACGGAAACCTATGAAATGCTAAAGCAAGCATTTGGGGAATCTGCAATGGGTCATGCACAAACTTTTGTGTGGCATTCACGTTCTAAAATTGGCCGAACCTCTGTCGATGATGACGAGCGTTCTGGACGACCATCTTCGAGCACAACGCCCGAAAATGTTACGAAGATTCGGCAGGCCATTCACGAAGATCGACGTCGTACCATAAACGACTTGTCCGACATTGTTGGGATAGGCTATGGGACCGGTCAGCTGATTCTAAAGGAAGAACTCCACATGCGAAACCAAGGCTCCTGTCTGAGGACCAGAAGCAGAATCGACTTCTCGTTTGTCAGGAGCTAAAAGATCTTGCAAGAACCGACCCCAACTTCCTTTCTAAGCTCCGTGTGACTTCTTCCTCTTCCCAAAAATGAAAATTCAGCTAAAGGGAAGGAGATTTGAGACGATAGAAGAGATTCAGGCAGAATCGCAGATGGTGCTTGACAGGCTGACAAAGAAAGATTTCCAGGGATGCTTCCAGGCTTGGCAGCGGCGCTGGGATCGTTGTGTTCACTCCCAGGTGAACTACTTCGAGGGTGATGGATGAATTTAATACCTGAGATAAGTGTACGGGTTTTTATACGCGCAGTCTGGAAACCTTTCGATCGCACCTCGTATCTAAAAATTTTCTGATAGAAGAAATTGGCAATAACTGAAGGAAATTATGTATAAAACTCCTTCTATAACTTATTTTTTCATTTAAGAATTTAAATGGGTACATTCATGAATCTGAATGAAATGCAAACAATAATGAATGTCAAGTCCAAGATCTGGAGAGTAGGAATTTGTTTCTTTGCCACTTCTTTCAGACCAAATTTGGGGCCGACTCAGCTTCCTATCTAATGGACCAGAGGATCTTTCCTGAGGGTCATAATAAATGAATGTATGTACATGCATACATGTGTGGGGAAATGGTGCACAACAACAATAGGAACAAGTGGAAAACCTCAAAATAAAAATCACAGGAGATGGCTGTCTTCTGGTTTGTTGCGCTGTGTAGTCTAGTAGAAGTTTGCCAATGTTTTTGAGAGTTTATTGCTCCCACCAGGACCTCTGAAACGTCAGTAACCTTCTACAAGACTACATGGCACAACAACCCAGAAGACAGCCATCTTCAGACTCACCACCATAAAACCCTCAAATCCTATGTGAAAATCACAATACACATTTAAGAGAAACTTACATTTAAAAATCTGGGTATTTGTACATCTTTAAAAAAATTATGTGTGAACCTTGCAATGAGAAACTGCATAGGAGGCCAAAGTTTAGATGGAAAATGGATTTTATGTACAAACTGGCTTATTTGTTTTATTTATGGCTCATTTACTGTGCTGTCCTTAGTTCAGACTACATAACATCAAATAAAAGGCTGAGTTCATGTGAATAGGGTTTAGCTGCCTAATGACAGTCCAGTGGTTAACTTATGTATTTATGCTGATAATCCTATATAGTTAATGTTCTGTGTTTGTATACAACAATGTGAGATGTCAGAATGATTTTGAATAATAAACTGAAAGAGGTGTGTGGGCAAGTGATGTGACCTATTTCAAATGTACTACTTCAGCTTTACCTTGAAAGGAAAAAGACAAGGGTTAATCTCTGCAAGAGAGAAACTTGCTTCATCAATATCATGCTACTACAACGCAATGTCTGTTCCCACAGTGGGATCATGAAAGTCTACAATTGCAGAAACAATGAAGAACAAACCACATTTTGCTTATATTACCTTCTTGCCCTGGAAGTCTCACCAGCAGCCTTTGCACTGCCTTCAGCTTCCTGGTACATTTTGAGTCTCTCTTCAAGCATGGCCACTAAGGAAAGTTCCATGTTACCAGGGCCAACTGATAAGCCTTCAGCTACATGATGGGGCACAGGCTCCTCCACTTCATCCTTACTTAAAGCACTGAGCTCATCCTGGAATATGGTTAACAGCATTTGTTAAGATTAATACTGTCAGTAAGAGACAATATAATGATAAATGCTTATGAAATTTGCAGTGAAGTCAGGTAGGCCTGATAACTATCTCATTATCCCACAAGGGAACTGAAGGATTCATGATCATGCCATCACAAGACACAAATCTTGACTTCATAATCTACATCTCTAAACTGCAATTAATCTGCTCCATAGTCTTGTAATTTTCACAGAAAAATTCCACATGCACTTCTTGTATCCCCCAAGTGAGCTACATGACTAGCCCATCATAACTTCCTTGCTATGGCTAACTGAATACTACAGAACATGAGGTCTTTGTTTTCAAACACTCGCAATTGACTTCTTCCTTTAAAGTTAAAAACCATGTTTCACCCTTCTAAACTAGACGAATAATATGAATTATGAAGCTCTCATCATGCAATTTCCTCCACTCATATGTTCATTTATCTCCCTCAGACACAAATGGTCTTTGTTCTCACATAGTATTGATACCTGTTCTGACCTTTAGGCAAGAAACTTAAAAATGGTATATGAAATCAATTATACACTATCACTTAAGTTACTTTTTGGGTAAAGATAAAACAATCTATACCACATGGCAGAATTAATTTCCTAGAGTCGTTTTTTTCTTAATTTCATATGTTCTTTAGACAAAGTGAATAAAAGTTTTAAAACCATGTAAGAGTCAGGAATTATTATCCTTGTAATTCATTATAAGTAATCACCATGTTGAAGAAGATGCTTCAAAAAAATAGTTACTAGTCTCAATGAGAACTACCCTTCTATGGACTCATTCAATGCACAATGAACCATTTCTGAGGAAATCAAACTTTATTTAGGGTTTATATCTGCCAAAGATGAACTAAAATCAAGTTTACTTGACTTTAGTGCAACACCTAATACCAAACTTCACACAAATCTGCCAAATAGTTCTGAGATAAGACATGAGACAGTCAAATACAGTGTGTTATATGTTGACTGATGACAATGACTATAACAGTCACTTCCTGACTCTAAGTGAGAACTGCAAGACTTACTGCCAAGTGCCAACAGTAACTGCTGCTAAAATTATTCACAAAACAGTGTGACTGTATCTAACATCATGTTAAGTACTGGTCACTGTCATGTACGAGGTGCGATCGGAAAGTTTTAAGACTGTCAATAGCGGGCGAACCGGATGTAGTACGAGCTTCTGCCGCTAGGGGGTGCGGCCTACATTCATAGTGAATCAGTGTGCCAGCCGGCATCATCGAATTAGCATTTGTTTCTTAGTTATGGGCGTTTTGGTAGTGCATTACACCGACCCTCCTGCGATTTCGGAATGGCGGATTTTCATGAACAAATCAAATTTTGCCAAAGACTCGCCAAAACGGCTACGGAAACCTATGAAATGCTAAAGCAAGCATTTGGGGAGTCCGCAATGGGTCGTGCACAAACTTTTGTGTGGCATTCACGTTTTAAAAATGACCGAACCTCTGTCGATGATG
>NW_019059882.1:177929-195096 GCF_000696155.1 Zootermopsis nevadensis | reverse complement strand
TTCCAGGGATGCTTCCAGGCTTGGCAGCGGCGCTGGGATCGTTGTGTTCACTCCCAGGGGAACTACTTCGAGGGGGATGGATGAATTTAATACCTGAGATAAGTGTACGGGTTTTTATAGGCGCAGTCTAGAAACTTTCCGATCGCACCTCTTATGTGTGTGTGGATATGGTTCAATACACTGTCAAACAGAATGCTTCTCCATATGAATCTTACGTAAAATGTGGTTCCATTAGAAAGCATTGGAGAAAATTACACTATAAATTTTCCAGGATCACAGTTTCAAGCACAACAGGCATCCATAATGTTCTTTTGTTAAAGCATGGTTTTATTTACATGGACATAATTGTTTAATTTTAACCGTCTAATCACAATGAAATATTTTATGAAATATTAAAATATTATTATTACAATTAACATTTAATATTTAATATATTTTATTAAATATTAAAATATTATTATTACAATTAACATTTAATATATTTTAATATATTTTAAATATTAAATGTTAATTGTAATAATAATATTTTAATATTTAATAAAATATTTTATTGTGATTAGACGGTTAAAATTAAACAATTATAATCATCACAATATGACGCAACATTATCATCTCATTACATGGACATGTTTCCTCCCACAATAACCACTACTGGAGTTCTGTTAATCAATATTTAATCTACAAAGTTTCTCTTCATAACATAAAAGTTGGTGTGGTGGAGAGTAAATGCTAAATAAATTATTGGGCACACATTCTGTGTAGAAACATTTAATTCTGATTAGTATGTGACACTAATATTGACATAATTCTTTTTCTTCTGCAGGTAAATTTAAATCTATTTAAATGGTATAGCGCACATGTGTGTGTACGTACAGGAACAATATTTTCAGCACCTCTTGTACTAAAAGATTAACTACTAGATGGCTTACCGAAACCGAAGGTTCATCGCCGAATTAACCAAAGCCCTCCACCGGACCCTGTCCTGGGCCAACAAAATCCAGTCTCCTTCAACTCATCACATAGATCCTGCCTGATATTATCCTCCCATCCATGTCTAGGTCTCCCCAGCAGTCTCCTCCCTTCAGGCTTCCTGACCAATACCTGGTACCCACCTCTAGCCCCCATCCATGCGTACCACATGCCCTGCCCATCTCACTCTTCTTGACTTAATCACCGTGGCAATACTAGGGGAAGAGTACAGATTTTTAAGCTCATCATTAAGCATCCTCTTCTCTCCTAGCCCCAAATATCCTCCTCAACACTCATTCTCAAAAAACCTGCAATCTATGTTACTCCCTCAGAGTGAAAGACCATGTTTTGTACCCATACAAAACAAAAGGCAAAATTATCGTTTTGTATATTTAACGCACAAAGACTACTGCTCTACAAACCATCATGAAGAAGGAACATCGAACGACCAAAAAAACGGAAGGACCAGCTTTGATTAACCCGAGGAGATGAAACAGGCACAGTGGCCTAATCCGTAAAGTTATTGATGATGATGTATATTTTAACCTTTAGTTTCTTAGATGGAGAAAATTACACTATAAATTTTCCAGGATCACAGTTTCAAGCACAACAGGCATCCATAATGTTCTTTTGTTAAAGCATGGTTTTATTTACATGGATTGCTGTTCCCAAATATTTGAACTTTGTCACACTCAAAGGATTTATTAGCCACCCTAATATGATTCTGCCCACTTGTCTGCTGAGAGGACACTAACATGTATTTAGGTTTTTCCTGAATTTACTTTAATACTTTTGTTTCTCTTTATTGTATTTATATGTCACCCAATACATTAGCATCGTCAGCTTATGTCAATAGCTGATGTGTCCCATTCAATTCCAAACCCTCCTGCCTATCTTGGACTTTCCTGATGGCGTATTCTAACGCAAAGTTAAAGATCAATGGAGACAAAGCATCTCCTTGTTTCAGACCATTCTTGATGGAAAATGAGTCAGATAAATATTTACCTATATGAATTTTACTACAAGTTTCATTTAAGCACATTTTTATTAGACTCACTAGCTTCTTTGATATACCAAATTCAATGAGAATATAACACTTCTCTCTTAATAGTTGTAAATTTTTTTGAAATTTATTAACAATTTATGGATGGTCCCACTGTACTCCCATTTTTTCTAGTAACTGACAGATGTAGGAGATCTGATCAATTGTTGATCTGTTACATCAACCCACACTGATAATCCCCAATAATTTCATTCACATATGGAGTTAATCTCGCCAACAGAAATGTTTAATAAAATTTTGTATGAGGTTGATAGTAGACAAAGTCCTTGGTAATTACCACACTCAATCTTGTTCCTCTTCTTATGAATAGGAATAATTACAAACTCCTTCCATTGTTATGGCATCTCTTCCTTATCCCAAATTAACTGAATAAGCTTATGGGTCTCCATATGCAACTTTCTGTCACCTGCTTAAATTAATTCTGCTGGAATTTGGTCAATACCTGGAGATTTACAACTTTTCAACTTCATCTAAACGAGGTACTGGCACTAACAGTTCAGCCGTATGTATTTTCATTTGTCTAACATCATCAGTCCCATGAACATGTAAGAGCTGGTTAAAGAAATTTGTTCACCTACTCAAAATTTTGATTGAATCTGTAAGTAAACTGCCATTATCATTCTTTACCAAATTAGTCTGAGGTTGATATCCTTTCTTAAAATCATTTATGCCTCTGTATATATATATATATATATATATATCTGCTATTTTTGTCCTTACTATTTGTTTCAAGCTCAATAATTTTACCTTTCAGATCTTTTCTTATTCCTAAAGGTTTTACTAGCTTCACGTCTCATGTTACATAGATTATCCGTAATCGTTCTGTTTCGGTCCTGCAACCATTTAAGTCTTGTTTGCTTCTTTTGATCTATTAATTCTGAACATTCTTCATCAATCCATGGTTTATTTTGCTTTCTCCTGTAGTATCCTATAATAGTTTCCCTTTGGTTGAAATTTTTATACAATCTCTGACATTTTCCCACTTCCTGTTGAGGTCCACACTTTTATCAAATCTTTGTGTCAAAATTTTGCTTAGTCCCTCTACTTACTGAAAGCCTCTCCCTCAATTTTGTTACTACCAGATAATGGGTAGTAAAAGATAAGTACATTTTATTGTTTTTATGGAACAATACTTGACTTGTATCAAGAAAAACTTGTAGTGTTTGGCAGTGAGTCATGAAGTAACAAGCTGAGAAGTAACAATTGCATTTATCTCTGTCAGTGGCCATACTGTATGACCTCCTAACATTATGGATTAATTTCATGTGTGAAGAAAAGATATTAAACATTCATAACATTTTGAAATTCAATAAAATTAAAGCCATGCTGAAAAGTAGGTATGATGTGGGGCAAGTCTACCCAAAGAAGAATAAGAAACTGGTCCAAATATTCTGGTACATATGTTAACCACTTCACACTTAAATAATGGGTATTTCGCAAACTTTTACAATTACATTAATAGGAAAAGTTGTTTGTACCAAGTTCAAACCTAATATCAGTTATTTAGCATGCCAACCCAACATTATCACACTCAAGAGGTAATTGAAAGTGTGATTTAGTGTCAAGAGAAAAAAACTTGATCAGATATTATGAATAACATCTACTTCAAATAGTGCACAAGGGAATGATTAGGTGATGTGGTTATCATTAATGTCAACAGCACCATTAATTTAATAAAATAATCTTTCTTTCAAAAATAAAACCTTGGTTATGCTAATGGATCAGTGAAGAAGGCAGCCTTCTATGTTGTTGCATCATGTAGGTTGGTAGAAGCTTACCGACATTTTAGAGGTGCTTGCTGTCTCCATCATCAGAACAACTTGTCTGACTGGTTCCCACATCTTAAACCAATTCCTCACACAAGGCTTACTCATTGCCCTGATGATGGAGGCAGCAAACATCTCTGAAATGTCAGTAAACTTCTATCAGACTACACGGCACAAAAACCCAGAAGACAGCCTTCATAGTTGCCACCATGAGAAGCTGAAATCTCACCTATTGGATCAGTTCTTCGAAAAATTCATACCTGATTCTCAAAATACCAACCCCTTCAGAGATATGGAATTATTCAAAGATAGATACTTACCAACAAATAAGAATCATTCTCATCTTCTGATAATTCTTCATCTGTAGGGATATCCCGCATACATTCTGACACCATCACATCCATATTTACAGGAGTTGGACGAACTGCAAAGTAATATCTGAGTTCAAAACACTGTGAGACATAAACATGGAACCCTTCTTCCCAAACTGTAGGCTCTAAAACACAGGTCGTCAACCTGGTCCCTACCGCCCACCAGTGGGCGATTCAAGTTTTCATGGTGGGGGTTTTTGTACGATGTTACAAATTTTGTTCTTCCTCCATATATCGAATACATTGCTAACAACTTCGCGAGTTTGACTTTTTAAAATATGCTTTTGCAATTTACTTTTGAATTCCATCTCTAAACTTTGAATATAGATAATAATTCACTGGACACTTCTCGAAGTATACTCGTGGACGAGGGAGCAACGAATGAGCTCCATAGCCAAAGGCACGAGTTTAGTGCGCAAAACGACGGCGGGGCTTACCATCAGCCATCACTCATTCTTCGAGCTGTACCTCTTTCATGGTGGTAGGCAGTACGTGCGGCACCAGTGGGCGGTAAGGAAATTTTACCATCAACAAAGATACAAAAGTGGGCGGTAGGTATAAAAAGGTTGATGACCCCTGCTCTAAAAAATTATCTCTTCCCACTTATTTATATGAAACAAGTATTAAATGTAAGAACTAAAGTTTTCACAGCAATTTGGGTGTAGGAAGTTGGCTTGTGTGTTGCTGCATCATGCAGTCTTTCGCCTGCATACCAATGTTTCAGAGCAACATATTGCCGCCATCTTCAGCACTAAAGATGTACATCACCATATAAATCTCCAAGGGCTTATTGTTTCCAGCTTTCGGATTCACATAGCCACAATGTCAGTACCGTTGATTAGAGACAGTTAAATAGTACTATAGGGTGGCATCCAAAGTATATGATGTCTTCAAACCTGTCACTCCTTTCTTTTAAGTAAGCCTTAGAAAAATTATTTACATTTCCACAAAAATTTTGTTCACATCACTGCGGCAAAGCACGTAAATCCATCAATGAAAACTAAGAGCTCTGTTGAAAAGACTGAATACTGACATTACCTATGGCAAGAACCTTGCAAAATGCACAGGTAGGAATGAAGTTGAGAAAAATCCCAATACAAAGACACAATGTTTCTTGAGATTTAAGGTTTTCAGTGTTGAAAAACAGGACCGTGGCCTTCTGGATAGGACACTGTACAGTACTGCAGATGGTTACCAATGTTATGTACGAACTTATAGCCTTCATGTGCTTGGTGATATATTCTTCTGAAAGGTAAGTAATCACCTACAAGACTACACAGTGCCATAACCCAGAACATCGTGACCCAAACTGCTTCTTTACCAAGGTCTGGCACAAGTCAGATGGTTTATTATAAAGGTAATATTCATTCAATTTCTAAAGCTTAACCTTATAGCTAAACCTCAAAATTATAAAATCAAAAATAGTCTGATATTTGCATTTTGTTTCAATGAAATTCTTTAAAAAATTTATGGAATCTATACAACTGCACCCTCTTATATATTCTCAGGAAACTGTATTGTATTTTTCATGTGTTTAGGTTTTTATTATAACTAGAGCAGGGCGCTCCTTTCGGAGCTCCTAGGGAGAGTTGGTCAAGTTTGTAAAACGCCACCAACCTTGTGTAAGAAACTAAACTAACCGCCCTGAATTGAAAGTTAAAACAATTGACCATTGCTTTTTGAAATCTTAAGTAACACGCTAAACTAACTCCCCTTCGGGGGGGTTAGTTTAGTGTCTCATTCAAGTGTTTTAACCCCTGAGTAAGAAACTAAACTAACCCCCCGAATGAGGTTTTAAACACTTGGCGAAACCCCCCCCCCCGGAGGGGGGTTGGTTGCGTTTTAAATTCTTGAGTAAGACACTAAACTATCCCCCTTTGGGGTGTTAATTTAGTGTCTTATTCGGAGCACTTTCTCTAATCTGATTTTTTACTTCTTTATGTCGCTGTTCAGAGGCCAACTGTTCTTGGTCAGTCAGCTTTCTACGTCCAACCCCACCCTTTCAAATCTTCGTCTGATTTTTTCCCTTCTGTTTTTGTTGAATACGTTTTTCTACTTTTATCAATGTAAGTCTTACTTCGCTTTTCTTTATTTCTTAAATATGTCTGATGTTGTAGTTCTTTACGTCGCTGTTCAGAGACCAACAGTTCTTGTTCAGTCAACTTTCTACGTCCAACCCCACCCTTTCAAATCTTCGTCTGATTTTTTCCCTTCTGTTTTTGTTGAATACGTTTTTCTACTTTTATCAATGTAAGTCTTACTTCGCTTTTCTTTATTTCTTAAATATGTCTGATGTTGTAGTTCTTTACGTCGCTGTTCAGAGACCAACAGTTCTTGTTCAGTCAACTTTCTACGTCCAACCCCACCCTTTCAAATCTTCGTCTGATTTTTTCCCTTCTGTTTTTGTTGAATACGTTTTTCTACTTTTATCAATGTAAGTCTTACTTCGCTTTTCTTTATTTCTTAAATATGTCTGATGTTGTAGTTCTTTACGTCGCTGTTCAGAGACCAACAGTTCTTGTTCAGTCAACTTTCTACGTCCAACCCCACCCTTTCAAATCTTCGTCTGATTTTTTCCCTTCTGTTTTTGTTGAATACGTTTTTCTACTTTTATCAATGTAAGTCTTACTTCGCTTTTCTTTATTTCTTAAATATGTCTGATGTTGTAGTTCTTTACGTCGCTGTTCAGAGACCAACAGTTCTTGTTCAGTCAACTACTTACGTCCAGCCCCACCCCTGCAAATCTTCGTCTTAAAATCGATCAAAAGTCAGTTTAAATAATACTTTCGTAATCGTAATATATCGAATGAGTATCAGTTTACCTTGTAGGAGTTGTTGGAGTTGGTACTTCAAATACTCGATAACTTCTTCTTTCACTTTTCTGAGGTTTTAGGCCAACTGTCAGTCAATATTCAAGAATGCGATATGTTGCTTCTGGAGCAGTGATAATGCAACTGGGTTGATAGTTTTTGATTTCTTTGTTGTGAAGCGTTATTTGTTTACTCTGCATTGTTGTGTTCCACAACAAAGCCGAGTAAACAAATATCTGTTGACATTGTTGATGACGTAATTTGTTGACGACAACGAGGAATCACAAATTTTTATAGTAGAAAGATAAAGACTTAATTATATGTAACCTTCTCTGTATTAGTTAGTTTCTTCATACTACACCTCGTTTTGGCCTGGTAGGAGATTTTCCTGAAGTCAAAGCCATCAACTCAGCCTCAAGATCATCATCTTCATAATCATCCACTCCTCCCATCACTTCAATATTTCCAAAATCATTTAGATTTGGTACATCCAACAGTCCAAACTAAAACAATAACAAATTGTTTCACTCATTATTGTTAGACCTTTTGTTCATCTTATATACAAAATTCAAATTGTGGGTAAATGTGTATGAATGCTCACTCAAAGTTCAAGGAGGTATACACCAATTTGCCCCACAATTGGTTTTGAGACAAGAAAGAGATTTCAGAAAGGTCATAACTTTAAAAAAAAAAGTCACAGGCTCAAATCCAAGCAAAGGCAAATTTTTGTAGTTCAGCATGATTAATTAAGATAATAAATGAGAAATGGCAAAAGCCATATAAATGAGTTCTCTGACACAGTCTCTACCTGAAAGACAATTCTTCCTTCTCTACAGTGAGGCAGCAGTTCTGGCATACCACCTTGAGTAGCTGATAGTATCAGCCAACCTGGGTAAACTGAAAAGACAACTAGGGACAAGAGCCCACCAGTTATGAGAAACTTGCCTTTTCTATTTATAGAGGTCACCTTTCTGGATGCCAGCAGCTCTGGTATATCATAACATGAAGCTGGTGGTTCCAGCAAACCTTTCTGCCTTCAAAAAGTACTCTAATACACAGCCTCCATTTTAAAGTTGATTTCTCCCAGCAGAAAACAAGTAATCTTGGAATATAACTTTGTGGAGCTGGCAATATCAACCAACCCATGAAAGCCAAGAAGACAAATAGGGGCAGGGACTCTCCAGTTGTGAGAAATCTACTTTTACATTTTATGGAGGTCACCTCCCTGAGACATCAGCTACAGCATACCACCACAGGAGCTAGCAGTTCTTGCATGCCTAGGAAAGAAGCAGTAGCTCTGGCATACAACAGGGGGCTGAAAGTTCCAGATAACCTGTCAACTGAGGTGACTTAAACATGTATGTAGCCTTCAAGTAGGTGGAAACTGTACAAAGTTCTCCAACATGGAGCCTTCATTTGATAGCTGATTTCTCTTAGCAGGGAGCCAGCAGTTCTGGCACAACACTTCAGGAAGTTGAAAGTACCAGAAAACACAGGGAAGCTGAAAAGACAGCTGGGGGCAAGAACTCACCAGTTGTGATAAAATTACCTTTACCATTTATACAGGTCATTTCACTAGGAGCAAAGGCTCTGGCATATCATCATGTGGGAGCTGGCAGTTCCAGCAAACCTGTGAATGACATAGGTGACCTACAATATGTAGACTTTAAGGCAGACAGGGTTCATTTGACACATACCAAGTGTCTGGATGTGCCAGGAGAAAGCTTCAGAAGTCTCAGAGAACGAAAATAGCATCGAGGGCTTATGGCAACCAAGGTATGTGGCACTACCCACTTTTCTTTATAGATGCTAATAATTAATTTTGCAAATGAAACTCTCCCCCTATGTTGCAGTATATTCTTTGCAGAGTCAATTGTTACTCGGCTTGTCAAGGATTAGCCCACATCCTTTATGGAACCCAAAGGTTCATCCCTGTGTTCACAAAAGCCCGCCACCAGACTCTATTCCTGAGCTACCTGAATCCAGTTCACTCCGTCATTTCCTGTCTCCCTAACGTTATCCTCCCACTTAAGCCTAGTCTTCCCACCGGTCTCCTCCTGACAGACCTACCAACCAATACCTTCATATTTTATATTCCAATACACTACATTGTATGCAAGGTTTTAAGATTGTTGTAAACACTCCTCCCATCCCCCACAAAATACCGCATGTCCTGCCAACCTCATCCTCCTCAATTTAATCACCCTAACAATATCAGGTGAGGAGTACAGGCCATGAAGCTCATCATTACACAATTTTCTCTATGATTCATTCATCTCCCTCCCATTTAGGTCCAAATATCTTCCTCTACACTCTGTTCTCAAAAACCCTAAATCTATGTTCCTCCCTCAAAGTGAGAGACTAAGTTTCACACCCATATAGCACAACTAGTAAAATTACACTTTATATATTTTAACCTTTAGTTGTTTCTTTATGAGACAGGAGGACAAAAGATTTTGGACTGAATGATAGCAAGCATTCCCTGAATTTAATCTGCTCTTGTTTTTGTCATGAATGTTATTCTTACTTGTTAGTGTTGTCCCCAAGTACTTAAATTTTGTCATATAATTTTTAAACGGTTCATTAGCTATCCTTATAATCTGGTTCTGTTCTGAATTCTGGTGCCAGGATATGATCACATACTTATCTTTTCTGCACTTATTTCTTGGCCAACAACCCTTCAAACCCTGATTCTGAGTTTGCTTTTACAGTATTTACTGTCGCCCAACAGATTAATATCATCAACTAGAACAACAGCTGATGTGTCCTATCCAGTGCCAAACCACCCTGATTATCTTGGACTTTCCTGATGGCATATCCTAATGCAAAATTGAAAAGCAACGGTGATAGAACATCTCCCTGTTTCAGGCCATTCTGAATAGGAAATGTATCAGACAAATGTTTACCCACATGAATTTGCTTGAGGTTTCACATAAACAGATTTTAATTAACCTGACTAGCTTCTTAAGTATAGCAAATTCAAGCAAAATATTATAAAGTGTTTTTTTTTTGAGAGAGTCATAGGCTTTCTTGAAGTCTATAATTAGTTGATGTACTGTCCCATTAAACTCCCATTTTTTTTCTACTAAATGGTGTATGCAGAAAATTTTATCAGTTATAGTTATGGAACCCACACTGATATATGGAGTCAACCTCACCAGAAGAATGATGGATAAAATGTTGTAAGCAACAAAAATGAAACTACCATGTGAGTATTTAATCACTTTTTTTCAGTTTTATGATCAATGGAGATAGTGTGCAAAATTTAAGACATGAAACCAGTAGAACATTTAGGAAGAAGAAAAGGGAATACCCAAAAGACAAAATTAATTAACTTGAAACTAATTATACAAACAAAAATATTAGACTCAAGTAATTACGTAGGTAAACATTTGAGAAGCTAGCAGTTATTCAACTGCACAAGAAATTCTCTGCTTGTTATGGAGTCCAAATATTTTTTTACTGTGTTCACAACCTGATAATTGGTCCCTACCCTGAGCCAGAAGAATCCAGTCCACATTTTCATACCCTATTTAAGATCCATCTTAATATTATCATCCCATCTATAAATAAGTTTCCCTAGTGGCCTCTTCCCTTCAGGTTTTCCAACTAACAGTATTTTGTGAAGTGCAACAGTAACATTCATTACCACCAAATTTTCTCCAGCTTTCTGTTACTTCCTCTTTCTTAGATCCAAGTATTCTTCTAAGCACTCTATTCTCAATTACCTTCAATATATGTTATTTCCTTGACACAGGAGACCCAAGGTTTGTAGTTCAAAGTACTTCCGGAGGTACAGCACTGTAAACTGGCCTACCACGATAAGCAAAATTAACTAATTCATGACGAAGGTATGCCAATTGGAAGCATACATGTCAGCTAATCATATGAAAATGGATCCAATAAACTTTAAATTATCAAACCTAAACTCATTCACACACTATTATTTGATATTGACCAGCTGCAGGTAACTACTTCTCTCAGAAAAAAACATATAAATTCACCCTTATTTGTTTGTATTTATTCTCTGTTGTGTGCTACTGAATACAGTGTCTTTCTATGTTAAATCTCACTTCAGAGGCAACATTTTCAAGGCCATCTCTGATTCTAATAAAATTCTGGAAACTTGTTGGGTCTCCTTATGAAGTAAAGCTGTCCCACTATACGCCATATAGGCGCTTGGGGGGAGAAGTAGTATAACTCCCACTCATTCTTAGGGGTAAATGATCAGCATCATGCCCCGCCCGCACTTTACCGCTAGGAAAGGACCCCGGTACCCAATGGATAGGAGGCTGGGTGGGCCCCAGAACTGGTCTGGATGCAGAGGCTAGAGGAAATATCCTCTGCCTGTCAGGGATCGAACCCCGGTCGTCCAGTCCATAGCCAGTCACTACACCAGCTGAGCTAAACTGTACCTATTGAAATATTAGATTTTCTTTAAATGTTCCCTAATTCTGATTTACAAAAATGCTTTTAACTCTGGTCCTAGTTGAGATAGAGAGCTTACTCTTGAACTAATTGAAAGCTGTTAAACAAGGCTTTTATTTGGTATGCAACTATTCTGGAACACAGGAACATTTTGGCTGTTTCCTTCTCATTTATTTTCTTTATTCTAAAGGATATGATAAATCAATTGTGATTCTTATCTCATCTGCTGCTTTAAATAAATATACCACATATACTATTTACTTTAATACCACATAATAAAATGTGGTTTGCAACCTCATTACTTGGCTAGCAGGATTAATTTCTGCAATTGGTTTTTGTAAGCATTTCATAACAGTGAAGTTGACCATCAACTGTCTTCTTTCACAGATAAAACATGGCTTCATTTGCACCAACATGTTTCCTCCCAGAATAATCAATACTGGAGTTAATCCACAAGTAGCTTTTAACATAATTTAAATGTATTCAAATTGTATAGAGTGTGTGTGCTTGTACAGTAACAGCATTTTCAGCACATAAAAAATGGAAAAGTAATTTTATGTTTTACGGAGCAATATTTGACTACAGGAAAATCTTGTAGCACTTAGCAGTGAATCATGATGATCCTGCCAGGAGCTGAAAACTGACAAATGTGTTTGAATTTGTATAAAACACGTTCATAACAGATATGAATGTCACACAATTCATTAGATATCTGATGAGTAATCCTACATTTTAATTTTCTGAGAAGCAAACTGAGTACCTAAGATATACATTCCATACAGTGAGCATGGAAGGTGGCAGTGCTGATATGGATGGTATGCATATCGCACTGTAATGGGTAAAGTTGTCACTCTTTAACTAAGCACCATGCCATTAAGACAAACGGAAGTACAACTCAACCTCTTACATATACACACATCCAAGAAACTTGGTAACTTATCTATATCACGAATAAGAAAGAAATGATACACCAAATTGCAGTTGCATCCAAAGCTTGACTGAAACAAATTTAATAAAACTGCACTGATTTATTCAACTACTTACAACCTCAACAAACTGTAACTATATGACCACCAAGAATTTAGAGGTCAATTTTATTCTTCACGGTGATACGCATAATACCTTGTGAAAAACCTAAAATCAGGGGGAAAATGTTTAGAAAAAGGAACCATCGTATTACTAACTTCACATACTTCCTCCTGGTAGTAAACATAAGAGTTTAAAATTTCCATGCCCACCTGTGACAACCCACGTCCGTCATTCATACGGCGTTTTTCCTCTTTCCTACGGCCAAACATTGTGAAATACCTAATATTAATCAGTAGCAACAAAGTTTCCTGTATAACTCATACGCAAGCAACTCAAACAGTATCCATTACTAATTCAACTACAACATGGTCGCCAATAGTGGTGGACTAAAGTGCTATCCCCAACAGTGTTGCCAACGGACGATTATTGTCATTCACATGGCAAATAAATCAGAATTACCCACTGTGTGCAATTTAACCAATTACGTTTTGTTTGTGTATTGTCCTCTTACTAACAGAGGGCCCACAGTGTTACTGTGGGCAAATTCGACAAAACCTTTCCACAGGCCTGATCATTTGATATATGTCACTGAATATAACAGGAAGAAACGTCTTCACCGGGTCTCAGACCCACAACACACATTCGTGGTTGTGACCTTTGTTCCTACAATTTTCTCGCAGAAACAAAGTCTGATCTTGGTGTCGTCTTTATACTGTGGCTATTTTATACTTTCTCAAATAACGGAAACATTTTCACTGGGACTCGGACACAACGATTTTCTGGCCTACGTTTCTTGGATACATTTTTCGGATTTTTGTCCTTTCTAAATGTCTTTCTGGTCTCAAGGAATAAGCTTGCTATGTTCAGTGCAAATTAATGTATTTGTTCTTTTAGCTATAATTGCACACACATAGTTTCCATTTTATAAACAAGAGGACTAGCTTACATTTTAGTCTTCGAACAATCGTCAGTGTCCATGCTATTTGTAACATTTAGATTCAACAAGCAATGTATGATCTGAAGGTTTCACGGCGACTAGGTATAATGAATTATTCTTGGACTACCAGCCGTGTCAAGTGATTGAATGGAGAAAAACACCAACGTTTCGAGAACCATCTTCGTCCTCGACCTCAGAGTACTGAAGTTAACCTATGTTGGTGATCAGCCACCCAACCACCAAAAAGCAAGCTAGGGGCGAAGTCCTGCGCTGCGCAAGACTTCGTCCCCTACTATGTTACACCATCCTTGCGAAAGAAACGCATTACTGGAAATAGTAAACAGTGTCTTACAACCAGAATGGGGGTGTGCTTACGCTAACCGGGATTTTGTGTTGGCGGAAAGGATTGACTATTCGAACTAGGGTATATTGCTGCTGATTAGAGATTATCCCGTCAATCAACTTTTCATTTGTGAAAGGATTTTGGTTACATGGCTCTGTGGAATTTTAACCCAGAAGGGGCGTGAATCGCTTTGACTGATGGCTACTGCGGCTTGGGGGAGAGAATCACTTCAGCTGAAAGCCTCCATGATTCGGGAGAGCGGGCCATGCCCCTTTTGAATTGTACCATGGCATTTGCCTTGCACCTGAGGAAAAGCACGGAAAAACTCAGTCAGTGTAGCCAAATGGTTAGACCACTCGTTGCGCCGACTTGGCCGTCTTTTCAGGAACAGCTTCGGCTGTCCTGCTAAACATCAACCAGCCCTTGGTCGGCATAAGCGTCTTCCAAGTTGCCGAATTATGGAGTTCCCCTCCTCAGCAAACTTTAAGTCGAAGCTCTCAGTCAGTGCTCTGATGTGGGTGGCGAAGAATGGAATTCCCAAATCCTCGTGAATTTGCGTTACCAGCATACCAAGGCTCGTTGGTTCGCAATGCAAATACACTTGGATTGTAATACTTGAAGCTTCCGGACGTGGCTGCTGACATGCAAAATCCATCATAGGACGTATGAGCTGCTTGTAGAGCAGCGAATCGCTTCTGATGGACAGGCCGCTTTTCCTGTTAATCGTTGCGTTTCCCTGTTTTCCACCTAGCTGACGTGCGCCGATCAGGTCACCCCAAGATACCACGCTGTTTTGACCCATTGTATCGGCTCTCCGAGAAACTGCACTGCTCAGGGCTTTCGGATGTGTTTCGCGTTTTTTAACGAAGAGCACAAGCTGTGCCGCTTGGTCGCTGGGACCGTGGGTTCGAATCCCACTCAAGCCATGGATGTTTGTCCGCGTTTTTCTGTGTTGTGCTGTCCTGTGTACAGGTAGAGGCCTTGCGACGGGCCGATCCCTCGTCCAAGGAGTCCTACCGAATGTCTATAGATCAAGCCAACGAAAAGTTGGGATCCGCAGTGCTCAGGCACTTGAAGAACGGGTCTTTCCCAGTACCTGCAGTATCTCCCCCTCCACGCGTTGTGGAACTTGGCAGTAGACAGTTTCCTGATCCAGCTGCTTTACCCTTCGTTAGAGGGCATCTAAAAACATCGAAATGTCAAAGCATGGCCTATTCTCCCATCCAGATTTGAACCAGTTACTTCCCGAATACAACAAGCCTGAAGCCTTGCAGTTTAAAACACTACCTCGGTATATTAGACTTCGGAAGCTTTGTATAGGCAGGCCTACTCTATTTTTGTTCAATTTGAAAACACTACAGATTCGGTACCCCAGTTCTTTCAATTATATTAACAAAAACTGATTCCGACCTTCGCGTACTATTAGGAAAAACTTAGAGGATTCGAATGTATGCAGCTCAGGTGCTCAAAAGTACTTATTATTCAAAAAAAAAATTGCACAACGTTGAAACACGAACATCGGAACCCAAGGAGATTGAATTCGAGTTGTACAGCCTGAATGAGTGTTAATAATAGAGGCCTTTATCCTTTCAGAAGAACATAATCGTCAACGCGTTGGTGACATGCTCGGGCAGTACCAGGCTCGAATTCCGGATGGAACATCGAATGTCATGCTGTTTTCATGGTTCTCCTCAGTCTTTCCAGACTAATGCTGGATGAATTAACACACACCTTCACGTCTTCTTCCCCCGTTCTTCTACTACGCCTTGTACAATCATAATCTGAGTCAAAGTTAAGTAGCCTCTGTACTTGATACAGCATGGTTAAATACCCTATTTTTTTAGTCGTCTCTGGTCAATATCTGACCGTCGTGACCCCTTTCGGGCGCTCATGCGAAAGTACCACGGTAGGTTCGCACTTCCTTACTTGGGCAGTCTTAACCCGCCAGACTGGAAGATTCGAACCCACGGTCGCAGCGGCCAGGCGCACGAGGACCATGCCTCAGACCGCGTGGCTACTGCGGCCGGCTAAATAACCTATAAGTCTCTTAACATGTCTTGTTATAAAAGAAACTGTCTGTTTGGTTAGTTATTTGGCTGTGGAATTGGGTTGCATTTCTGTACGAATGTTGACCCCATATTATTGATAAACTCTTTCGAGGAAAGCATAAGGGACTCCTCAGTAATCCTTGATTCACAAAGAAAGTTAAACAGGAAACTGTCGAATCTCCTCTGGCACCCAAATGGCTCGCTTCCACGATCGTTTGCTTATGTTTAAAAATAATTCCCATGCTTAAATGAGGCTCGTACGGAACTTCGCAGTCTGTAGGCCTACTTTCACGACTACAAATTCTTATTTTATGTTCTTTGGCTATTTTATTACGGTGAACCATTTCATTTACCGAAGTCATTTACAGTTTAGTGAAATATTATTGAAACTTTGAATCAGAACGGGTATGGGAGTAGGCTCCAAGATGCATGTTTTTGCAAGTTGAACTTTAGTGGAAAATATACCGATATTTTTCTATGTTATTTGAAATGTAAATCATCGTAGTGTCGGAAATTCTATTTAACATTTTTTCTACGTGCCGAACTTTTTGGGTACTTCTATATTTAATTCTTTAAATTTAAAAAATCAACAATTTGCCACGTTTCCTCTATAAGTGGAACATTTTAGGTTTATAGCTTTTTACGATAAGCTGTTATATAAGCTGTCATGAAAACTAGCAATGGCTGGGGGTTTGTCGTGCTGACCACACATCATCCTATATCTGGTTGGATGATCGTTCACCTCTGCTTAGGCATGTGAACGTGAGGCCAGCAGTCAAGCTAGTCGGCTTTGGCTCTGAGAGGGCTGTTACGCCACGGATTATATTATTATTATTATTATTATTATTATCATCCCATCTCTTCACCACCTTATGGGGTATGTACTTCCATGTAACCGAGACTATGTCCCTAAGGTACATAGGGCAGCAGCTATTTCCGGGATCCATATTGTTTTTAGCAAGTGCCACATGTATTATAAAATATTTTACAATACATGTGACACCAAACTACTTCCTTCATTTCTTCTCTTGTCCAAGCCACTCTTGTTTTTCTTGATTGATTTTCTGGTGAGTCTTGGGCTTGTTGGCTGTGCGTGAATAGATGGGATAATAATAATAATAAAGATTTCTGTCTTCTGGGTTGTTGCGCTGTGTAGTCTGGTCGATGTTAACCAACGTTTCAGAGGTCATACTGCCTCCGTCATCCCCACTATCACCTGTCATCGCCAATTTCTACATGGAGAACTTTGAAGAAATGGCGGTGGACGGGGCGACCTTCAAGCCCCTCTGCTGGTTCCGTTACGTAGACGACACGTTTGTCATCTGGCCCCACGGCCCTGACAAGCTCGCGGAGTTCCTCAGCCACCTCAACAGCATTCACGAGAGCATCCAGTTCACCATGGA